>SSNP01000009.1:8804352-8856266 GCA_006937955.1 Pachypanchax playfairii
AAAAAAAAAAAAAAACACCACGAGCCGAATTTTGACGAGAAATGGGGGGAAAAAAAAAAAAGAGAAAGAACTAGAAACGACTGCGACGATTAGAAATGCAGTACTTAAAATAAAAATAAAAAATACATTCAAACAATATAAAATAAACAATTTCCCCAAAACATTTTGATAAATGTATTTTGGAGCTAAAACAGATTATTTTACAACGTGCTGACAAGCATTCATGTGCATTTTCTCCCCTCAGATTGTAGAACTGGAATCAGTCCTAATAAGCTGCAGCTGCAGGAGTGAAACAACGTCCTAAAATAAAACCCAGAGTGTCAGACGCCGTCAGCAAACCAGCTTCTTATTACAGAAGTGAAAGTGAGAACAAAAATGGGGCCAAAAATGGACAAAATGTCTGAGTGGCATGACAAGAAAGCTCGTGTTTAAAGGGAACAGAGTCATGCAGCCGGCGTCAGGTGTCCAAATAATCCAGGATGTTTTGATTTGTGTCTTTGCAGTGAGTGAGTCAGACTCCCGACCTGAGTCTGACCTGCAGAATCAAAACCAACTCAGTACAATTAACTGATCAGAAATAAGTTATAAGGAATAAATAAGTTGCATATGGTCGGTGTCTCCTGCACACAAGCTTCCAGTTGTTTTACATCCAGGCTGAGGTGAGCGTGAACAACCACAGCTGTGCAGCTAGAAACAGTGAAGCCTCTGTGTGGAACCTCCATCCCTGTGGGGAATCCCCAGAAGATAAGCAGACTTGTGCTGCCTCGTGATCCCAGATGTCTCTATCAGAAAGCTGTGGTAAAGTACAACTTACACTTCAAACAAACATGTGGACGTTTCAGACAGTAAACGCCTCAAACATGAGAGAAAGACTCTGGCTGTTCGTCAAAGCTAAAAGATGGAAACGAGGTTAAAATCAGCTAACTAAGTCTTTTTAGATGATGTTTTGTGCACACAGATCAAGATGGAACTCTGAGATCATGTCTGTGAGGCGTTTCGCCTTTCGGACACAGAGATTAAACGTAAACTGAAAGCAGAACGGATGTGAGACAGACTAAGCCTGTTGTTATATAAGACTAATATTCTGATAAATACAAACGAAGCCCACCCCGGCTATCGGAACATAAACTCCACACTAATTGAAAAACATTTAAATATTTGGAATTTACAGCTCTGAAAGCAGGATTTTGGGGGGTTGAATGATCATCGTTTTCTGCAACAGCATTTGGGTTCTCCCAAACAGAACCTTCAATTTTCCTCCCGCAAGGTGCTAAAAAATCCTCCCGACCCAAATCCTTTAAATCCATCAGTGTCACAACTCATGTGATGTTACAGCATTTTATTTTGATGACTCAGAATCACGCTGTTGTTACGGAGCTGTAACAAACCCGGGCGTGTGCTGCGCTGATGTGAAAAATAACACCCTTAAACTGAACAAAGGTCTACGAATTGGAACTGTTTGAGTACCAAACCTCCTCTTAAAACACAAAACTTACTGCCATCGGCTCGTCTCTGTTAGCAGAGAGCCTTTGTACGGCAACAACAAGCTCCTGGCTGTGGGCAAACATGACAATGAGCAGCTTAGATACCAGACGTGAATCATTCTCTCTGTTTGTGAACTCTGTGGATCGACTTCTGTGAGGGTGGTTAAGTGAAGCAACAAAAACAACAACACACAGGGCTGAAAACAGAAAACAGACGTATTATGGAACAATTTCTTTAGACTCTATTACACTTTATTGTGTAAAAGAAATATACAAGTGTGTCTGTTTATTTGACTCACCTTTAATCCGTCACTAGGCAGCCGGTAGCCAAATCTTGCAGGCATATCATCAAAGTTCTCCGTTTTGTTGTCAAACGAATACTGAAATCCAGGAAAATAAAATCAGACGTTGTAAATAATTATAAGAGTTCTATAACTACAGCTGAGCTTCCTTTAGAAATCAAAAAAAAAAAAAAACAGATCAGGTCTTTTAAAATACTCCCTGCACGTCTCCATGTTTTCTGGCTTTATGTGTTGGGGTGATGGTTTACTCACAGCGGCGATGTCGGCCTCCACCGGCAGCAGGTTGAGGAAGGCGAAAAGCTGAACGGTGAAGATGGTGTAAATTTGTGTGGCGGACAACATCAACATTCCCAAGGACAGCAGCATCTTGGCATCACGTTGCAGCCCTCAGCTTTTATGCCATGCACTCATTAACATACAAGGCCAGAAACACGCACGCACAAACAGCCGTGTCGCCGGGCTCCAGGACGTCGGCTCCTGTTGTTGTTACTCCTGAAACATACAGTGGTTCTGGTTACATAAGGACTTCATGCAACTCGTTTTAAAATCGTCACACTAACTGCACGTGAAAAACTGATGAAGCCTCTGGGTCTGAAAAATATAGCCAATGAAAAAATAACTTCCAGTGACCAGCAGGGGGGGATGTTTCTGTTTCGGGTAGGAAGAAATCGGATCACACAGAAACTTATAAGACCATTACAACATGAATAAACAGGAAATAAAAACTTTACTTAACGTACTGTGGACTCAATCAATGCCTAATAGTGAGATTTGATTCAAAAACTGAAAGTCCTTCATGTTTGTCTAAAAATCAATGTGTTGAATCACAGTGGCTGTATTTATCTTTCATTATGAGACTTAACACTATGTACCAAAATATAAACATGAATATATTTATCATAAAACACAAGGCACCTAAGAGAAATCACTTCCTGTGTTGTAATTATTATTTGCATCTCAGAAACACAAATAATTAGATGTTTTTGATGATATTAGTTCTTACTGAGGATGTTTCACATTTAACTTAAATGAAACAGAAACTGTAGCAGGTCAGTTTCAGAACTTCATTTCTGTGGTTGGATTTGAGCCAGCAAATTGAAACATTATTCATCTGGCGGTGACTTAAGTTTCAGACAATCTAGTAAATCCATGATGGTACGTTTCATGTTGTGTGCATTAAAGGATGTTTTATAGATAAATGACTTTTCATCAGCATCTTCTCTTTGAACCACTGCAGGTGATTGATCAAGAATCGATTCTTTAATAACAACTTTTAACTAGTAACTTTCCTTTTTCTGTCTTCGTGTAAATAAGCAGACAATACTCTTCTTTTTCAGGATTTAATCATGACAACGCTTTTTCTGTAATTTTTGTACAAATTCCAAGAATTATTTTTTCTTTTTTTCTTAGGGCGCTGAATCAACCTTTTATCTCTGATGTTACTGCCATTAAATTATTTAAAAAGTGTTTGAAAACAAATAACTAATTTTTAATTGTAGATTTTTTTTTTTTCTTTATAAACAATTTCTGTGCATTTTCCAATGGGTAAATCACTGCATCTTGTTACATTTTAAACAGATTTATTTTGTTCTATTGAACATCTGATATTTGTTTGACTTACTGAGTACTCTGATCATCCCTCATGTGATTTTAATGTTTAATTTCATTTATTTACATCGTTTTAAATATTATAGTTCAGGTCCTATTCCTTCAGTAGTTTATTTAATTTACTGTCAGACTGTTTTAAATAACATGGGAAATGGCAACAAATCCTCTTGACTCATCATGTCAATCAAAGTAAGTTAGTAAGTGATCTACTTCTTTACAAGTCAAATTTGAAACCATCAAATTGAAAAACAAAAACTTGAAAGTTGTTTTGTTGCATGATTATGAAATATCTATCGTCATGGATGTAAAAAAAAAATCTCTGCCCCATTTTTTTAAAGAAAACATAAACTTTGTTTTCACAATCCCCAATAATTTTGGAAAATGTCACAAAGAGCATCAACATGTAAAAACTGATAAATAAATGATAATTAACCAATAAACTCGTTTTACAATTATTTTGAATATATTTCTAAAAATCTCTGGCAGGAAAATAGACGCTGGAGCTGAGAATAAATTTTCTCATCAACGCAAAATGGAGGTGAAAACAACATTTTTCATAACAGAAAGGATCAGATGATGTCTGAACATCGAGGTACAGCGATCATATCTTCTAAAAAAATGTTGGATAATCAATCAGCAGATCACAAATCACAACAAACATCAGCAGCAACAAATCAGGACACTACTGTTAAAATGTATCAATCATCAATAACTCCACACCTAACAGCTTAAAACCTCAAACTGCTGGAAATGATGATAAACAGTTTAATGAAGTAAATCCGTCAAATCATTAAAATGTTAATGACATCGACAAAAACAGAGACCCCGACCGTTAGCATGAAGCTAGCAAGAGAAGCTAACCTGTTTCTGGGTGTTACCTTTATCTCTGGTTTGTTTTTTCCAAAGAATCAGCAGGTGTCAGTGACATTGCTCTCCTTTATTGCGCGTCACATAAAACGGTACAACCGCAACAAGTTTTTCTATGCTGCTCCATTTCGACAGTGGATCTGACAGTACGATCATAAATGTAACTGTTTAATCCCAACTGCTAGCTATTTTCTTCTTTTACGAGCGAGCGTTGACTTCCGCCCAATGCACCAATCAACTTCTAAGATGCCGTCAACTTCCATTTACTGATTGGACACAACTTCTATCAATCATGCTATTCCGGAAATCACTCCAGACATAAACAGATACCACGTGATATGGCAAATTGCTGTTTGCTTCCTTTTACAGTAACATGAACAGAGCCAGAGAGATTTATTTTAACTGCATTACACGGTGAACTGTCCGCAAAATTGAAGATTTAAAGTAGAAATGAGCAGAACAGGCTTTTTGAAGCACCGAAGCGTCTAATTAAATCGCTTCAGAATGGGCAAAGCTTGATTTAATTTTGCTCTCCACCGCCATCTACTGGACAATAAGTTTATGACACGCGACCTTTTAACACTTTTGGTTTGTTGTGTATATTTTTCCGTTTCCCGTTCAATATTCTTTAAAAACTGATAATGATCACGAGGGGAAATTATGTTCGATTCCAGAAAAGCGCTACACGTGGTGAAGTGACACGTATATTACGGACTTTTTGAAAGTTTGTACCTTTTTAAATGCTTCTTGTTTGTTTAATTTTTGTAAATATTAGGCTACTCTTTTTTTTAATTATTTTTTATTCTGGTTTGGAATATGTGCTGATTGAAGGGTTGTTGTTACCTTTTGCCACTTGCTATGATGCGTAACCATAGAACAAGAGATTTGTTTACAAGAAAGAACAGCTAATGGACATTTCTATGAAATTTAAATTAACTTATAAAGTATGTTTGAATTTTAATTTGGATTGAAATGGAAGTAATGAAACTGGGTAGATTACAGTGAATGTGATTGTGTTATTTAGTGAAATATTTTCATTTATTTTATTAAGAAATTACTTTGGAACTATGGTCAGATAAAGTACTGAAGCTTTTCATCCAGTAGTCATGAAAAATGGTTGATTTGTCTAAACAACCTGAGTTTGGCACACAATCTGTCTTGTTCTAACACAGGAGTTCTGAAACTGGGACAAGACCCACTCAGTAAACTTGGCACACATTTTGTTTACTGTTAGTCTTGCTTCCCATATAGTGTGTTCATGCACTGCTGGAATCAGACAGGATTTCTCTGAAAAAAATCAAACACAGGCTTAGTCTACACACTTGTGTCAGAATAGAATGAGGTGCTCTGACTGTACCTGAACTTGTCCTATAATACCATCTGTAAATTTTATTTAGAAGTCTTTGACGTAGAAAAAAAGAAATTGTTTAATCAGCTTTTTTTCCCTTACAAATCAAGGGGAATTTGAGTTGTGATAATAAGGCTGCAGAATATGTCTCTGTGAGTACAACCAACCTCAAGCACATTTCAAGAAAAAGGTTTAATAGCTAAAACAGTATGGAACAGGAGTGAAGATGAGAGGCCCTCAGACTTTATTTACATGCATTCACTCCACTGATTCACTGGACAGCGAGATGCTGTTAGTCACAAAATTTCTTCTGTTTTCTCTATAATATACTTTCTTGCAATTATGACTAACTTAATTATAATTACATTTTAACTTGAAAAAAGTTTCACACACTGTTTCTACAGTTATCGGGCTTTCATCCAAGCTTGAGCTTCCGTACCAAAACACTCGTTTTTGCGGTCTAAATGGATACTGTGAACTGTTTTTACCTGAAGCTCCACGCGAGGGCAGCAGTGGGCGGAATTTAGCCTCGCATTGAAAATCTCGCGATGTTTGGAGCCTACCCGCCAGTAGCGGTTGTCCCAGGAGTGCAGACATGCAACAACAGTTCATGCCTGCAAGACCTCGTCCTGCTTTCTCCTGAGTTGGTAGAGCGTTGAGTTATGAAGGAGTGTGCATTTAAATCGGAACCAGTCTCTTGGATCTAATTATTTGCTTAAATCACGGAAACCCGGTAGAGGAGCGGTAGTCAAATCCAAACGGATCTGTGTGTGTGTGCGGGAATGGCAGCTCCTCGACCGATAAAAGGCATCTTGAAAAACAAGAACAGCGGCAGAAACATTCAACCGCTGCCCAACGAAACACCGGGAGAGGACACGGAGCACGTCCCGGGACTCTCAGAAGATGAACCTCAGTAAGTTTCCTGTTGAGGGAGTCACCCGGTCCAGGTAGCGTTAGCTAAACACTTGATAGCCGCTGCTTTAGCCAGCAGTGTTTGCTGTCTAAACCAGAACTTTCTGGCGCTGTTTGCGAGTATGACATATTTTCGCGTTCTTCTAACAACCTTCACGTTATTATCGTGCTCGGAGTCTCTCTGTCGACGTAGTTTACAAGTTAGCTAACATTAACAGACTCACGTCCATTGACGTGATTGTGTTGATAACAAGCGCGTTAAACTTGCACAAACGTTGTAACTTCCACTTGGCAGAACATACTGAGAGTCAAACTAAATATACTGATAGTTTTATAATCAAATTGAGTCTGTAAAATCAGTTAATATAAATACTTTTTTTGCCAAGCGCTTTTGATCAAAGTGCAGCGCAGACATTATAAATCAAAGGCAGAGACGTGCGCAAGAGATAGACTTTTAAAAAACTGAAATTAAAAGATAAAATAATTAACACCACTAACATGAACAGAGAAAATATTGAGACGATAACACAAAGTTGAAAATGATGAGAAGAAGGATAAATTGCTTAATTAAAAATCGAAAAACGAGTGAAATCCTGTAAAATGATCTCAGACAGAAATATTTACAATTGAACTCTTTAGGATTTAGGGTTAGGTTTACCCTAAAGTCATTCATTTATAGGTTATTTAAAATGTATAACTTATTAACCAGTAATATGTCTTTTGCTGTGAGAATGAGAGTCTTGGATTAAAAATCCTTTTTTAGATTTTGCAGGTCTGGATTGATTTGTGATAGATTACAGTGTCTCTCAGATAAAAACAAACACATTCAAATTTTGTTTCCTGATCTTATGTTTCATGTAGCAGCTCACAGTGGATGCTTGAATATAGTAGAGAGAGAAAGGTTTCGGTTTTTTGAAAAAAGCGAAATGCTGAGCCTAAAATCTGGTGTGGCCCAACATCCTGACAGTTCGGTGTCTGGAAAGATTTAAAGGTTGTGAAAAGGCAGCACTAAAAGTGTCAAGTCAGCAGTTCTGTTGCCCAATGGGCACTTTGCCTGAGGGTTTGGATGACAAGAGTTGGACTCTTCCAACCTTGTGTTTACTTCTATCACCTGCAGTAAAAGTTTTACTGTGGCAGAGAGGTGAAGTGCCTCACACACGTCTGTGCTGTCAGCTTATACTCACCATTTGTCCTCATACAGTTCAATGTGGATATCATAGGAGTTAAATCTTTTTAATTAAATCTTTTTTTTAACCTTTACATTCTGTTTTTATTTACATTTTATAACATCCAGACATTTTTGGAGTTTGGGTTGTTAAGTGACACATTGTAAAGATTTTAAAGCCTCATACAAGCTGTTTACTGACTGTGGTAGATCTGTGGATGTAAATTAACACCACCCACTTGATAATTGCTGCTTAATCATTGTGCTAGTTTCACTCTCTGTGGTGCAATGCTCAAATCCTTAAGAAAATTACACAAATGGAGAAATCCTTGGAAAATCAAACCAAATTTAGATCAACATGCGCACAGACAGGGTGGCTGTGGTCCAGGAGCAGGAACGACTGACTGCCAGTCTGAATGTTGATGGGACGGTCGGTCCTCTCTTCCCTACATGTTGACTTGTCCTTGGATAGGACACTGGACCTCACATTGACCTCAAATTTATTAACAGATTTATATAGAGTCTGTGCAAGCTGAGGAAATTCTGGATTCTTAAATCTTTTTGGGAAACAGGGATTCTTTTCAGCCGCTCCCATTTTCTAACATTCCAGCCTGTCAAGTCATTAGCAGCAGTCCTTTGAGCTGCTGCTGCTGAGGAAATTGGGCCATAAAAGGATGCCAGTTATTTGTGAACTCCTTTACCAACAGAGAATCGAGCTTTTTTTCAGTTTAAAAAGGGAAACAAGAAAATGGAGATTCTGTCTGCAGCTACGTAAAAAAATCCTCAGAGGAGATGAAATAATGTACCAGGATGATGCTGCAGTTAGAGTTTACAACATAAATGGTCATCATACTGTTCATATGCAGTGGATTAACTATAATACTTGTACACATTAACAGTAATGCAGAACACGTTCCCATTATTTAATCTTGGATAAAAGCAAAAATCTGCACGCTTTAGTTCTACGTTTAAAGGAGCTCACTGTGAGCCTGACAGCAACCCAAACATGTTTCCCCTTTTGTTTGTTTTAATTGTAAAGAACATATCAAATTTCTCTACTACATCATTGAGCTGTACCCGGAGGATATCCTGAACTACCTCTTAAAATATGTACCAGCTCGAAGGCCTTGAGTTGAGCTGCAGTTTGTTTACACAGTTCAACTTCCTGTCTTAGATTTTCAGCCTGAATCTGGAGTTTCAAGACGCAGAACTAAAGTTCACTGTCTATTCATAATTGAGCAGATTTTACTTAGTAATAACCATAATCTAAAATAATAACCTTTTTAAATAATCAGATATCCTTCCAAACTGTGACTAGCTTAATTTAGTGCTGTAGTGACACTGACTGCAGCGTCGGGTCCAACATCACGCTTTATCGTCTCCCTCTGATTCACTGATAGAGTTTCATTTGTTGTATTTTTTTACTGTTTTCTTGGCTGACAGCAGGTCGACAGCTGAGGTGAAGTCACCGAGCCGATACCATTCCATCAGAAAAATAATTGATTGGTACTTTGAAAGGATCAGGATGTTGCTTGGAAGTAGATTAATTTCTATCTGTTTTTTTAATCTCTATTTTAGACTTTTTAATAACATTCCTGTCACCCGTTTTTATTTAGTTAATGGTTAGTTAAAGTCCTCGCAGGTTATTTATATTTAATGGATGCAAACGCCATGACACCAATCTGACTTGCTACATTCAGACTACTTTCACATTTCTCTTCGCTTTTAGATAAAGTTATAAAAACCTCTGTTTTCTAGCTAGCAACCCAGAGGAAACCACATTTTTATACCCAAAACGTCAGGATACAAGCTGAATGACTCAATCTGAAGCTTTTTAAAAAACAATTTAGCAATTACAAACCAAAGATATTGTTGTTCATGTTGTTTACTTGAACAAACAGAGTGAATGCGCTGCAACTGACATGAGAATTATCAGATAAGCCTTAAAAAATCTATATTACACACGTTTTAGATAATCTGAGCTGACAATGTTTCCAAAATGTCTGTTTTTTATTATTATTTTAAAATGTATCAAGAGATTATTTGTAAAAAAAAAAAAAAAATCTGTGAGTGAATACTGAGGTTAGAGACGCGCGTGAAACTCATGAGCTGTCGGAAACTGGCGCTGGTTGTTCCCTGAGCTGGATGCTGGATTTGAACGCCGTATATTTTGTGTATGATAAACTAACGGCCTCTGCTGTGGTTCCTGTTGCGAGGTTCAATCTTTTGTTTTGGACCTTTCCTCACTGTGTCCTCTGAACTGAGCTACCTGATCGCACCGCTCAGCTCTCAGAGATGACTCACTCTATTTAATGAGTTACCCTGAAGCGTTGTGTTGCCAGCTGTTGACCACCGTGGAGAGGTAGTTAACATCCTCATGTAAGAGAGAGAGAGAGCTGCTCTATATTTAGTGGGTTGTAGTAGTTGGTGGGTGCAGGTGCTTCATCATTGTGTTCAAGGGTTCAGGAGCAGTTTAGTTGGAGTAAGTTTCGATTCTGTGTTGCGTAACTAAAGCAAATAGGAGTAGATTACGTATTAAAGCTTAATCTGTAGTCTGCGTAGTCTTTCAGATTACATCTCAGGAAGGTTTTTGGATCCTTTATCTAAACAAAATAATGTTTAGATAAATGTCTTTGCTGTCCTGGTGAGGTGTTCCAGTTTCCAGTTACTCCTCTAAAATCTTTTGCCCTTCATATAAAAAAAAAGTCCAAAAGCAAATCCTTCTATTCAATGAGCAGTTCAGGTATCCTCATATCCTTCTCAAAGAATGAGGAAGATTAATTTAATGTAGTTAGAATGCTGCATATCTCTGCAGGTGGGGGATTAAGCATCTTTTCCTGTCTCCTGCTGCCTTTCCTGTCTCCTTTACACATGACCTTTTTCATGACCAGAGTCACGGATGATGTGCTTGTGTATTTTAGAGGGCAGGAAAGTTTAAATCTCTTTTTGCAATTTGTCGCTGTAGCTTTTTGTTTAGATGACAGAACTGAAAAATGTCCTAAAGATGCATTTAAATGTTGCAGAAAAAAATGGAACAAATCTCCAAATCTGAAAGCTGGGATTAAATTGATGCTTTAGTAACCAAACCTTTGTAGGATAATTAAAAAAAAAAACCCAGCAAAACTGTCATTATGTCATCATTATGATATCTTCATATCCAGAATTTCTTAAACACTCTCACACCATGGGAGACATCAGAGGTCACATCCTTGAAGATGATGTTTTGGGTCTTTTGCTCGTACGTTCCTAAAATAAAAGCAGTCTGAGTGAAAACTGGGCCACGTTCTGCACCGGATTATATCTGGTCGCTCCTCTCGCCTGAGGTGGAATTAGAACTGGTGTGCAGTGATCCGCACTTGGTGACTGCCCGTCTAACATTCCTTGTCTTATCACTTTTTAACAAATCTTTCACAGAAAAAAATCTGCAAAATGGGATGAGATGAACATTTTGGCGACGTACCATCCAGCTGACAAAGATTACGGCCTGATGAAGATCGATGAACCCAGCACTCCTTATAACAGGTGAAACATTCAGAACTTGTTTCTTTTTTAAACCACCTGCCACTGTGGGAACTAGTTCAGTTTTAATATGTAACAAACAGTGAGATTTCTGGTTCAGTGACGTCAGCTCAACAACTAGAAATATCTTCATTCATTAACGTGGTTGTTTTTACATCAGGATGGTTGGGGATGAAGATGATGAGGGGGCACATAGTGACTCAGACGGCCAAAGTGGACTTGCAGCTGAAGACCTGACATCTAAGTAAGAAAACACACACGTCTTCAAATACACAAATAAAATGAAGTAAACAGTCAGTTTAAGCATTTTTTTTAAATTAGAGGGAAATTATTTCAGTTCCCAAACAGAGCTTACACAACAACACACCCCCCTGTGAAACCCTTGTACTTCAATTGGAACATTAAATAATAATAATTAATAAGAAGACCTTTGTCATATCGTCACTGATGTTTTACAGACACTGTAAGAACTCATAAATAAGTAGGAATGAATGTAAAGCAGTGATGACACATGTTTATCTAACACGCCTCGTTATCAGGACGTTAATGGTGGTTTGAAAAGTGTTTTTTGTTGTTGTGTTTCACTAAGTGCAGTAATGCTGGACTGGATCAAGCAGTTAATGTGTTACAGAGAGGAGAGTAATTATCTCCAGGCACGCAGGTCAATCAGCTGCTGTTTGCTTCTTCATTGTTTTAGGCATTACTGTACAACAACTGCTCTTCTCTCCTTATGTCACTCATTCAGCTGTGGGTTTCTGAACATCACTTCCCTCCTCTACATACTCTCTTATACTCTTCCTTGTCAGTCAGTTACACTCTTCTACACTGTCTGACTGCCAACTGGCATGATTCAGCCAGTAAATGGGAGTTTCCCTTGAGGGAACTACATATTCACCACCATGCATTCAGCCATGAACCATTATTCATTTTGTCTAATGCTGTTAAAGCTCTTAGTGAATGTAAGAAGTGGGGATGGTTCCTCGTGGTATTTTTATCTCGTGTTTGAATCATTAACACACATTTCCACCCATCCTGTTCACTCGTCCCCTTCACTAAAGCTGCTCCATATGTCCCGTTCAGACACCAGCTTTTACAGTAAGCTGTTAAGTTTACCTAAACTCTTAACTGTTCCCTCTCTATAGGCTGGTGGAAGCTGAGAGCTTAGAACCTCGTTTCATGAAAGAGGAAGAAGAGGAGGAAGAAGAGAGCAGTGAGGAGGAGGAAGAAGAGCTGAGTCCAAAAGAACAAGGTGAACTAAATGAAATGAACTTTGATTTTTATTTTAGCAGCGAGAAGCCATCTTTGTTTTTATACCTGCGTTACAGTGTCCTCTGCAGCTGTGAGGTGTCTGTGTGCAGAGCTGCTCCACACTCAGGTGGTGGTAGAATGGGATCTGTTTGAGAAAACCTCAAGGGTTCTCTGTGTTTGGGACTTTTTTGCTGACTTCCCTCTAAACAAAGACCCACATAGACACACACATACACACACAGAAACATTCACTCTGTCAGCAAGCTCTGACCGGTCCATGACCTTGCCCATCTGTGTGTACTCAGACTTATGGCTCTCTGATATGTAATTGTGAGTCAGGGTTGTGGGGTGAAATTTAATAACGCACGCACACTATGCCTCAGGAAAAGAATCCATTTCAGCACTCGCTTTGCTCTGTATTTATATCTCGATGGTTCAGGTAATAAATAAAAATCCACAGATGTTGATTCACTCAACAAGTAACATCAACTACTGGAAAACATTTGTTGTTTTGTAGTTTTATTGTTGTTTAGTATGAGATTAGACGTGATTTACTTTTTGTACAGTTAAAAATCTGATTAATTCTTTTGACATTTACGTCACCTGTTTGAAGTCAAAGTGAGGAGTTTACATTGTGTTTTGCGGGACTGGTAAACAAAGCTGTTTATGGAAAAGATGAAAAACGGACAAAGAGGTCAGAGGTCACAGAATCTTCCCTGAACCTGACTGTAAAGTTCAGATCTCAACACCAAACACCTGCGAACGACATCAAACAGCTGTTTGTAATAGTGAGTTATTAATGTACCATGTTTAGAACGACCTGCAGGTTTTTCATATTTAAATCTTTCTACATGTCTTTTCTTGTTTTGTAGCCAAAAAAAAGCAGTTTCAGATGATGAGGAAGATGCACTATGATGAAGGCCTGAACATAAAGCTCGCTCGCCAGCTGATTGCCAGTGAGCTAGAAGAGGAGGAAGATGAGGACGAAGAGATGAGGGATGACACAGAGGAGCTAAGGGAGGACACGGAGGAGACAGAGGAGATCAGTGTTGACCCGCCACAGGAAGGTGAGGACGGGGACACGTTGTTCTGTCTGCATAAAATGATCAATCATTTTCACAGACACGGAAAAGGAAGGTTATTTGGGTGTATGTGTATACAACATAAAGAAATTTAGGAAAAAAGGCTGTTCTGTTTAAACTACACACTGTTATACTGTGTAAAACATGCTAATGCTGCATCATATGTGTAACATGCATCATTTTGGCAACACAGCAAAGAAAGATGGAAAATAATGAGAAAAATCAAAGAAAGACCAAAAAGTTTGAATCATTTTTAAATAAAAGAAACATAAAGACTTGTTGTCAGTTCTGCAGTGTGACGCTAATAAATAGCAACTGTTATCACTTTTAATATCAGTTTTGAAATGAATCAGATCGTTAGGCAAAAAATTCCAAGCTGGAGGCTTCACAGACTTTAATATATATTTTTTATATAACAGCGATATTAAAGGGAAACATGCAGCTCTGTGTTGCTCAAGACATTTTGCAGCAACAAAGTTGCTCTTGGTTTGAAAAAGATTTGGTGACACGTGTTTAATTTCATATCCGTTTTCTCTCCAGCTGATTCTCTTGAATCGTAGACGAGCGCCGTGTCAAGTCGAACCGCTGAGACATGCAGCGAACACCACTTCACTACACCTGTAACATCATCTCTCAACAGCTAGTAACGTTCCGGTCACATGTCTGTCTCCACTGTTCCCCAGAACTGTGCAATACAACAACCTTCAAAGAGTCCAGGAATCACTAAACAACACACACACACACACACTTCCCGTCTCCTGTTGCCAAGAATTTCCTCACACCTCCTCTGGTTTGGCTTTGCAATGAAGACGATGTTATTTTGACCACAAAAGGAGGTTTGAGACCTTAAACAAACAAACAAACAAAATAAACTTGAATAACAAGATCTTGTCTGACTGAACCAGCATGTCAGCCCTGGAAGGAGCTTGGGGAAACCCCACGGAGTCGCATCTGAAACATGACGACAGCGGTTTTACTGGCCGCTCCTCAGATGTTTTTTTTTCTTTCTTTGTGACAAAACAAGCTATTTGATTTATTTCTTCCATCAATTTTTGTCAACAAATTGGTTCCGAAAACAGCCGTTTTGTTTTTTGTTTTATCTCCACATATAAACAATTAAAATGCTTATTTGTTGAGGCTGTTCCACTGAAATGACATCATAATAAAAGTTTTTAGGATCGTTTAGGGAAAACATCATCACTATTCTTACTTTTACAAGTTCCTGTTCTTTCTGGATGAGCGATCAGCTCCGTCAGCCTCTTTTCGAAATCCGATTCGGTGCCATTTTCCAGTCGGGTCTATCGGTTCACGTAGTAGAAAACCAGGTTCACGTTTTCATTCTCCATCTTTTTAAGATTTCTTTCCTACAGAACAGGCTTGTCAGTGTTTTCTTGGCTACAAGAGTGAGGTTGCTGAATTACAGTATTTTAGTATTTAAATACCTGGTGGTACAGTAATCAAGTGCTGCTGAGTTTTAGCTTGTGCTACTGATAAATAAAACAGTTTAGCTTCTGTTTTTAATAAGTGACAGGCTTTAAATATCTTCTGTAGACCTGGGAATAAGAAACCAGCGCTAACTGGGCTTTTTCTCATACTATCTGAGCTTCACCAAACATAATCAGTAAGTTATTTTAACGGAAGATATTAAAATGTGCATGTTTTTTTTTTTGGGTTGTTGTTTTTTGCCTAGCATGATCACAGTTTGATTGAAATGTCTCTGATCTCGAGAAACATGTTGCACATTTCAGAACATCAAAGAGAAATGTCATTGATGCTACTGACTCATTAAAGAGGACATCGGAGGTAGAATATAACCACTAAAGCTTATCGGAGGCGTTCAGGGATTTTTGTACTGTTTCAGGGGTTCAGCCAGGTGTCAAGTGTTACTATGTAGTCTTAAAAAAAGGAGCAATCCCCGAGTGACCTAGATGATAAAAAGTGTCTCTGGACTGGAAAACTGCTGCTGGCCGTTTGATTTTATGTGGAAGAGTCGGAATGAATTGAAACGCATCTGTTTTTGCTCTTTAACGCCTCACTGTGATCGGAAATGTTGAGCTCTGCACTGTTGAAAACTGAAAAATCCCCGTCAGCTGTGTGACTCCTGCCAGTGTCCTTTGCAGTTTTTTTCCCTGTGGTTGAGGGTTTGTGATGTGAAAGAAATCCCCTTTAAGTCTTTTCACCAATCATAAAAGTGCACAATTCATTGAACATCGAAGAAATCGGATCGTCTTCAGAAATGGGTTTTTCAAAGTTCTGCTGTGATCTGCCTCGATCACTGAATTTTTAAATGACTGCAGAAAAGTTTCGATTGAGTTTTGTCTTTCTTAAAAAAATGACTGATGATCAGGCGGTTATTACCTGTCAAATGTGCCTCTAATGTAATAACATACATGTACGTTAAATGAACAAGCTCCAATGTTTTTTTTGTTTGTTATTTTTTTTGTGTGTCATTTTATTGCCTCGTGTTTTGCTTTGGATCTCGTTTGTCCTGCCTGGTTTGGTTTCTAAATCTCGTAACTCGGCTCTGTGTCACTTTTTTTGTTCTTTTTTTTTCAGGTTTGCATGTTCTAATCATCAAATTGTGTGTGTACTGTTTTGTTTTTTCCTCCTTTCATTAAACAGATATTGTTAGAAAACACTGTTGTTTTTTACTTAAATGCTGCACAGATTTCGGTTAGTTTACTTTGCTATGCCGCTGTTGCACAATTTATTACAAATATTATATGAATTTAATTATATACAGAAGTAAGAACTAATACAGTATGATTAAACTGTGGCTAAATGTAACAAGTTAAAATCTGATGAGACTTTCAGAATATTTGTTGGAACGGTTTTTATCTCCACTAGATGGCGCTGTGGTGCAACACATCTCACATTCCTGTGGGCTGTTCAGTGAGTCTAATTGGATAAAGCACAAGAAAGCTAAGAATGAAGGGGCCATCTGGCTTTTTAATCAGCCGAAAAACAGTGTTTTATTACGAGAACTGGGTAGACTTTGATTAAATATTAAAGTATTAAAGGTATTTATTGATCCTGTTATAATTGTTTGAGGCTCCAGTGGGGGAGTATTCTGAAAGCGGGGTCCTGGTAATCCCAATGGATCAGGAAGCTTCTGTCAATGTATACAAAGATCCTTACAAAAACGAAGACTACTCTACTGTTTATTTTTAACTTTGTGTGCTGTTCTTCAACAATTATTTTTAACCATTATTTTTGTAAAAATCATTACCTACATTAACAAAGGCAGTGCAGCCAGATAGAAAGACACCCAGCATCTATAACTGTTTACATTTTTGGGAAATTTGTGTTTTGTAACTTTTTTTCCAATCAGAGACATCGTTGAACAATTGAGGCAAAATAATAACAAAGTGTAAACATGGTCTCTTGAGTTTCATTGACACTGGTCATTTTGAGGCCAGTTATTGTTTCTTAAAATATAGGATTCTGAGTTTAAACTCAAGCAGTTTGAAATCGTGATATTCTCCATTTGATTCTTGATTTTTTTCAGTACTTATAAATGGGTGGTTTCCTTAATAAATTTCAACAATCACTTCAAAAGTAAATACCTAAATCCATAAGGTCATTTATTATTAACAGTTTAATTTTGAGATTAAATTATGAGCCAGTGAGCCATCACTTGTCATCCTCTGCATAGACGATCTTTGAGCGTGTCCGTTGGAGAACAGCTCCTCCCCCGCAGGCTGCTGCGATCTATTAACTGTAACACTTTCTGTTTTCCAAACCCGACCACTATTCCTCAAACGATTTGACTGGTGACTGTGACGCGGATACAGTAACACAAAACCACTTTTATGACTGCAGTCCAGCGACTTTTTAATCGGAGCTGCTGGCCTTTGAGGCTAGCTGGCTAGCGGAGTGGTGACGGTGTGGAGCCCGCTGGTCGGACGGAGAAACTGGACCGTTAGCAAACAAGCTAATTAGCCAGAAAGACTGAGCCTGGATTAGTGTTTTAATCAAGCAGAACGCAGGTCCGTGGGCTCACTCACTGTGGAAAACATGAAGATAACTGTGGATTTTGAGGAGTGTCTGAAAGACTCCCCGCGGTTCAGGTGAGTCACGACAATTAACGTTTTCTCTTGTTTATGGATTTTGGATTTATTGCAGAGAAAAGTCTGCAGCTAGCTGTTTTAACGCGGAACAGCAGAAGCTGTTTGTTGTCTGCTACTTTTCTATTTTAGTCTGTTGAAAGCTGGAGGGCTGCTGGTGGGGCAGGAAAACCAAACAAACTTACATGTGGAGAGCGGTCCCACTGTCTATTTCTGTTGATAAATTATGTAAAAATAGGAAAATACATTAAATATGAATGTAGGAAATAACAGGCTGTGCCAGTAACCTGACAGCTCACTCTACTATATATCAGTTATAAAAGTTATCTTATATTAGATTACGTTGGGATTATTTGTTCTGGGATTGTTTGTTCTGCATAGATACGCCGATTTTATCTTGTGAAGTCTCAAAATATGAATTTACATTTGACATCTTATATGTTGGAATAATGGAGATTCACAAGTGTTCAGTGTTTCCATTTCTACCAGTTACCGTTGTAAGAGATATTTTCTCTAAATATGTTCATCTTCTCCTTTTATTTTGAAATTGCAAAAAAACACATTCTATAAAACTGTAAACCCTAATGAGTAACTTCAATTATTATCAAGTCATGAAAACAGACTTCAGTGTTTTACTTAGGTTCTCTTTTTAGAATTGGATTTAGTTTTTGGGACATGCTGCAGTCTGATTATTCCTAGTTGCATTGATCAGGTAGTCGTGACACCCCCATCCTGTAACAACATTATGATTCGAGTTAACATCACTTGCAACTCCTTTTTTCCTTTCACGTCATCAGGCCAAAAATGAGACATCTGGGCTCATCTCGCCCCTCTCAGTTGTTTCTCAGTGTTTTAAGAATGCATCTCCCCCCTTTTTTCCACTCTGGGCGACCACACTCTGCTGCTGCAACATCCTCTCCCAACTAAACGAGGAACAGATGTTAGAAAGTCACTTGTAGAAAAATAGAGAGGTTTTTTTTGTATTTGAGCATTTCCTTTTGAATATGATCCAAAAGGTCAAACTTAGAGAAACTTCTCAAACAAGGATTTTTTAAATTGTCAGCACGTTACTCCAATCTTTTCTATATTATGTGCTGAATTTAAATTGATTAAAGCTCTGTATTGTAAAGGATCTGATACAGTAAAAATACACGATAAGTAAAAACCAATGTAAACAAAGTTTATTATTTGAGCTAACTTTCATAACAGTTGGCTCCCAATTAACATTCATTTTGAGATTGTTTTAATATTCCTTCTTTGCATTAGTAACAATAAAAATGAGATATCTAAATTCTACAGTCTTCTGATCACTTTGTTGCCTTTCATCTCCAATATTAGGAAATCCGTCTCAAGTTGACGTAGTTTTTAAGTGAAGATAAATATGACATGGTTATTTTTACTGCGGGTTATTAAAATTAGAAGCTGAAATTGAGTCTTGATTTGTAGTTGTAGGTGTTTTGGTTTTACTGTTTAATCTAAATGGGTCTTCATAATATCCAGCACCCGGACCATCAGCACTGGCGCCCCCCAGGGATGTGTCCTGTCCCCACTGCTATTCTCCCTCTATACAAACAGCTGCTTCTTTAATGATCCGTCTGTTAAATTCCTGAAGTTTGCAGATGACACGATGGTCATCGGCCTCATTAGGAACGGAGACGAGTCTGCTTACAGACAGGAAGTGGAACAGCTGGTTCTCTAGTGCAGTCAGAACCATCAATCTAAAAACTGTGGAGACATCAGTGGACTTCAGGAGGAGCCTCCACCCCTGTCCCCATTATCATACACAACAGTACTATGTCTATGGTGGACACGTTCAGGTTTCTGGGGACCACCATCACCCAGGACCTGAAATTCTCCTCCATCCAGGACCCCTTCCTCCCAGGATCTCGCCTTTTCTCTCCAGACGGCGCAGATCACTGTACACAAAAACAGTTTCTTGCCCTAGACCGTCACCATGTTTAACATGTTTAACACCTTCATGAAGAAATAACTTCTTCTCTCATAGAAATAATTATATTTAACTATAATTATATTCTATTTTCTGTATAAAAAGGCTACAAACACCAATAAGACAGTTATAGTGGAGGATGCTGCTATCTGGTGTGTTCTATGGTTCTATGTTTAACAATGTCTGTTTATCTTTACATGTCTGTCTATAAGTACAAGACTAGTGCTGCTCTGTTTGAGAACTTTGGCCTCAGTTGTCCAAGAGCAAAGTACAGGTTCTAATTTACATTGTGGGTCCACGTCATCATCACAGTGATATTTGTTAAAGTTAAGAGCCAGTGTTGGTGAAAGAAGAGGTGATGCAACACAGTGGTAACTGTTGAGCATGCAGTTTTTAGTCTCACATCCCAAAGTCTCAGCTGTTTTTAATAAGCTGTGTGAGAGCCACAACAACGTTAATAAGACCACATAGCTAATGTTGCTGTTTTTACTTATTTGGCCTAATCGTGTCTCGTGTCTGTGCACTTTTCTACTGTTCTAATGGAGAAACACTATTACTGACTCCTAAAATCAGTTAGTTTAGCTTTTTAAAGTCAAATGTTTGTCTCAAGTTGAGATTTAAGTTGTGAATGAAAGAAGCTTTAAGTAAGTTGGAGCTAGTCTCAGATCATTTAACTACAGTCAGATTGTTGTAAACAAGTTATCCATCTATCAGATGGATCATTTAGATGATGGTGTTCCAAACAAACATGTAGAAACTTCTCAGTTTTATAACATTTAAAATAATACTTTTTTGTTTTGTATTTTTATTACCACTTTATTTAACTCTGACATTTTTGGACAAAAAGGATTAATTTAACGTTACCATACGAGATCCAGTCAAACTTCTCCAGTTTAGGAATTCTAAGTTAGAGATCTTTAGATTTTCCTGTTCTGCATTTACTCATCTTACATATAAGTGAAATCGGACATTTGATTCTCATCCATTTTTGCTTTCAGGATCAAACGGGACTGTCGACGTTCAGATCACCCTGTAGTCTGTTTTTATACACATAATTCTGGTGCAGTCAGTGTACTGATCCGGTTAAGCACACCCCCGCTTGTTCCTGGATATTTTTTCAGTACCATTTGAATTTGGGAGAGCCATCTGTCAACATTTCCTGTCCTAAACTCTGCTGGGGTTGTTTAGTTATCAGATGTTGCTGCAGCACTGTTTCCCACTTTGACCATCACACTTTTACTCTCATTTTTCCACCACCCCCTCCCTCTCTTATGTTATATTTGGCCAGAGAAGAAGACAGATTGGGAGAGTGAAAGAGCATGGATAAAAACATGGAATATACACTCTCTTGTGCAACATCTGTTTCCATTTTGGTGTTTTGCTTTCAAATTTATGCCAGAGAATATGGAGGCCCAAGTGTAGAGAAGGTTGTTTTAACTGGTAATTTGGCACACCCGCAGTTCTTTTTCTTACTCTCACCATCACTTTATTTGAGAAGCTGTCTCGGGTTATAAAACAGTGTTTTCACCCTGGGGGGAAAGATAGTTTTTTTTCGGGGGGAGGGGGGGGGAAACTTTATTCTAGTTGTCCTCTTGAGATTGGACTTGGCATCAGGAGCTTTGTGTGTGTGTGTGTAGCTCGAGAACTATAATGAGTTATCATCCAGATAAGAAGATTTTTCAGTGCTTCGTTCTAAATAAATCATGCTGGATATCCAAACACCCGGAGACTAGACACAGACAGACGCGTTTTCAGATGAAGTGCCCAGAACTGAGCTGATTTCTGTAATTAGCAGTGACATTTCTCTCCCTGTTCACTCTCCTCTCACTAATTACAACACGACTCTAAAATAGGCTTCGCTGATTCGGAGCTTGGCTGAGCATCTTGTCGTATGAAGTCAGCGGTTAAGCATCTTCTTCCTTTGACAGCAGCTGCAGAGGCAGCACATAAAAATTTCTTAAACAAAACCCAGAGTCTGGTGTGGAACTGAGATACATTCTAATACGTTGAATCAACTGTTGAATTGAAGCTCATTTTCTCCGACAGAGTAAACTACTCGTTAGCCTGCCTCTCATTCATTCCTCTGCCTGCTGTAGTTATCTGCTGTAGTTTCCCTGTCACCTCATCGTTTCCTTCCTGAAACACGTAAATGACGTAAGAACATTTAAGGATGCTTGCCTTAATGTCTAGTTATTACGATAACGAGGAGAATTTCCCAAAGCGCGTAAGGATTTATCTTGATGTGATGACTTCATTTTTCTGACACTGTTGACGTCCGTGTGTCTAAAATTGTTGGTTTTACCACAGCAGGGGACCCCCCACCAAAAAAAAAAAAAAAATCCATCCATGTCACCACAGCTTGGAACAATTGCAGGATCTACGTCACGGCACTGAAGCGCTCTCCATTCTTCACGTCTCCATCCACAGTAACAGTTTCAGTGTTGAATTGTTTTCGATCTTCCACCACTGTTATTTCAGCCGAGTGGAATTAGACCCCTTTCATGCCTCTTTGTCAGTTTTAGTTGGAAAAAAAAGACAACAAAGCAAACCCCATGTGTAATTTTCTCTGTATTTTGCAGTGTAGTTTCAGGCAGCAGAAAGAAGAAAACTGCCTGCCTTGTTTTAATTAAATATGTTTGGAAGTTGAAGTAGACACTCTTTGCGCTGACTGTGGTGTTTCCAGTCGTTTTATGTGACAAGTAATTTGCTGATTCTACACTAGTCATACAGAAACAGACCTAAATGTTTTATTTTGATACTCTATAACAGGAAGAGCTATTTTTTGTATGTTACTCTTCAGTTCATTTAAAATGTCTGTCCTATGTTAAGAACTGTAGATCAGCTTCTTGCTCTGAAAAGTCTCTTTAGCCTGCAGGGCGAATGACAATCCTGTTCAACCAGCCTCCTTCTGGGTTTAAAGCACAAACATGCTGACGGCCAGCTGCCACACAGCGCTTCAGAGGCACTCTTTGGTTTTGGAACATAGTCTCTGAATCACTGCTGAGGAATGAATCATCTCTGTTTTTGTAGAACGTAGACACCTACAACTAGAGCAATAATACAAAAACAAATCAGGACTTTGTCCTTTTCTGTTCATGATCTTAGCATGTTGCTAACGACATGAGGATCTTAGTCAACCACACTTAAAATAACCACTTTATCTTCACTCGGATTTGATGCCAATGTGAGATAGAGTTCACAGTTTTGCAAATGAAAGACTACATTCAATGATTAGAAGGCTCTTCAGACGATGTGACATTTTCTGTGACTTGTGACATATTATCATCCAACAGAAGTGAATCTGAAGAGGGTTGAATTAAAGACAAATGGTCTGCATGAACGGAATCTAAAGTGTTTGAATTTATCACGGTATCATTCTGTCTGGGAGATATTTTACATCAGCATCCGTTTGCGTGCTCTCAGTCGTCATGAAAGAGACAAAAATGTCCTCAGTAGTGCTGATGTAGCTTTTTTAAAAGTGATGTGGGTTACAGTGCAACCTTTTTAAATTCCTCTTTTCAGGGGCTGTAGTCTTTTATACAGCACATTTCTCTTTCTTTCTTGTCACCTTCACACCCAAACACTTAACTCGGGATGTCCAACTTCCCTTTTTTACGTTCCATGTAGTTAAGACTCTACAAAGCGATCCATTATATGGACTATTATTTCTTTTTTAATTGTAATTATTTGTCTTTCATATATAAATCGACTCATGAATGTTCCCTGATCCTTTTCAGTGCATTACTGCAAACAGAGTAACAAAAATATATCCTCCACATATTTAAGTAAACAACTGACTCAACCCAAGGGCCCAAAATGAGTCATAAATATTTCAAAAGAAGAAGAATCGTTAAAAAAATAACAAATAAACAAACAAACATGAGAGAATGGAGCCAAATGTTGTTAGTGAAACTCTTTGCAGTTTAAATTGTGCTCTTTATTTTTGTATAGTTGTTTAGTCAGATCAAACCATGGAGGGGTTTCTCCATCACAAGACTTCCTACATCTTTATTCCTGAAATTAACTTTTGAACTCAAAGCCAAAACTTAGTTTAACTTTGGATCAGTTCTGTTTTCAGTTATGAAATTGTAGCTTTGCGGCTGTTCTTCTGTTCTCTGTCCTGTTGCTCAAACCGGTCGCTATCAGACATGTGGCCCCATGATTGGCTCCAGAATAGTTTAGTATTCAGAGGAGTTCATAGTCGACTCAGTGAGTGCGGGTTGTCCAGGTCATGTGGTTCTAAAACAAGCCCAAACCATAAGTCTTCACCACTGTGTTTAATAGTTAAAAGCTAAGTTTTTTTGTCTGTGCCTGGTCATGGATGGACTTGACATGCCTGATTTGATTTATTTAAATGATTTGTAAACTGACCAAACTGACCAAATAAATAAAAATAAAATAAATAAATAAAATAATAGTTGATATGACGTGTTTTTAACTGTGGATCTTTACATTATGGCTGAATGTCTCCAGTTTGGTCTTAGACACTGACAGGACAGTGTTCCAGAGGCTCTCTGTGGATTGCTCAGTTTGACCTTGAGAAGAAAAAAAAGCAATTCTGCCAACTGGCAGCTGTCTTGAATATTTTCCTGTTAGTAAATGATGTTTCTCCAAATGGATTGGAAATGGTGTTATAACCCTCCCCAGCTTGATGCGCAGCAACAGCTGCTTCTTGAAAATCATGGCTTATGTTTCTGTGCTTTATTAGAGCTGATCACTACATAGTCCTAGTTAATGGAGAAGCAGTTTTCATTTGTTTTTTAATGCCATATTTAAAAAATCAGGTTTGAAACTTTACCACATAGTTTTTGAGACAGAACATGACAGAAGAGTCCTTGAAGTTTCATGCATATCACCTTGTTGCTCAAATCAGGTTTACTTGCTCTGTTTATGGCGGAAGTCAAGCAGTTTTATCTCTAGTATTTTAGAAGAAACAGCTTGCTACTTTATTAAGTACACAAAAAATGAAGGAATGTTGCGAACTGCAAATTTTTGTGTTCTGTTACAAGCCTGTGTTTATTCAGGGTAGTGAGAGATGTTTAATCAACCTGCTGATCAATAAATGACAGATTTTTTTCCTATTATTTATGTGATGAGCTGTTGGCTGTGATGCACATACGGTAGTTAAATGATTGCCAAGCAGGAATAAGAAGATGCAGCTGCAGCTGCAGCTGCCACATCCAGCTCACTGCAGATGGGGAAAAGATCTTGGCTGAAGTCATGTGATCTGCACCGTATGAGCCACTGGCTGCCCTGAGTTTTAAAGATTGGCTTTGGTCAAACCAAAACCAAACTGAAAATTGTTCCTGTATCCAGATATTGAGTCTGCTTGTTGTTTAAGAGTTAGGAGCAGCATTGATTGAAACTGCTGAGCTGAGAACTGCCAGAGTTTCTGGATCAAGTGTTTCCTCATTAAAACAGGCTAATGTGTGTGTCTCTATGTCGATACTATTGCATCAACAAATGCATGACAAACAACTTTTGGAAGTTTTCCTGAATAATTCTGTGCAAGCACTTCTTTTGAAAGTTCCTGACCAGCTGAGCCAGATGTTAACAGCTCAGTGTGAAAGCATATGGAAGAACAAACAGCTGGAGGGAGTTTGAGAAATGTTGTTAATCCCTTCATTTTAGGATGTAACTCTTAAAGCTCATTTGTATTCAAGCCTTTCACCTTTCATTTCACACAGTTTGGAATAAAAACAACCGAGTAGCTTTTAAATATGCTAAACGTGTGTGTATTTTTAACGGATCAAAGAGTTAAGTGCCCCCAGCTACTATGAATGGTTTTAAATAATATTTTATAACCAATCAACACAGATGATAATGACCAGATCTCAGCTGTGATGCCCAAAAAACTGTCACAAATTCAGGAATGGAAATGTTTTAAAAAACTACCTTCATCTTATTTTCTTTTCACTATTCTAGTTTCTTAGCAACTTGCCTCACCACAGTCAGATGTTTGATTTATTATTGCAGTATTTGCTCAGATGACGTGGATAGAAATAAGTTTCATTCTTGTTTGTTTCGCATAAAGATTCACCATCTGCTGCTTTGACTTTAAAAACATAAATATATCAGTATCATCATAAATGGTACTAATATCTACTTATTCATTTGGTTTGTTTTTAGTGTAATTTCATGGAATAATACGTGTGTCAGTGTCTGAAAGTTTTAGCCATTCAAAGCTTTCTTACACTGAAGCTGCAGATTAACATCAAAGAGAGCAGAGATTAATTCACAGTGCCCGAGCTGGGATGAGTCGAATTTAGGTTCTTCTTTGTGGGATTTTGAAGCTCGTAGGCTGTTGATCCTGCAGAGAACCAATCAGATTCCTGATCCAAAATGTCAGCGTCTGCCTCTAATGATTTGTGTTTCTGCATGTGTAGGTTTATTACAGGTGCTTAAATTAAAATCTTTTTTATTTTCCCCTCTTCACAGAGCCACCATAGAAGAAGTGGAGGGGGAAGTGTGTGAGCTGGAATCCAAGCTCGACAAAGTGAGTACCACCCATAAAAAGAATTGGTTAATTGTTCCTTTGCTCCACTTTGTGAGCTGGACATTCTGTGAGTGGGAAGATGCAGGTTTGTTCCTGTTGGTGTTAAAACTGTGTTTTCACTTTTAGAAAGTGTTAAATAAACAGAGTGTCTAAAATATGTCAAACACAAATGAGCAGTGAGCGAAGTGCAGGACGTAACTGGTGACCTGATGGTTCAGATATCTGTTTATTATGTTTTAAAGGTCGTGTAGCCTTTAAATTTGATTCTAATTTCTGTTAAACTGTGTTTTGATCTCTGTTAATTCAAAATTACAACTGAATTTCACATCTTCATGTTTTGTCAGGGTTTTTTTATTAGTTTGTCTGTTAGCAAGATAATTTAAAAAGTTCTTGATGGATTTTGATGACATTTTCATTAGAGGTTAGAAATAGTCCAAGGAAGAAGTGAGTATATTTTGGGGATTGATCTGGTTCACCGTCTGGATCCAGGAATATGTTTAAGGATTCTTCATCATTGTGAGAGCTATTAACATATCTGCATGTAACTCTGCAAGAAATGGTTCATGTGATAAAAACGATTTTAAAAAATACAGGTTAATTTTTGGTGTAATTCCTAATCTGGAGGGAAATGAGTTGTTCGGCGGAGTTCTGCGCTCTCAGAGTACTTTTCTAGTTAACAATTATTTCAGACTAAAAATACTTGAACTCTTTCACTGTGCACTGAGCCAAATTCCTGAACAAAGACTGAACTGTTGTTGGTTGAAAACTTTGTTGTCCTTCTAAAATCTGTGGAATACATCCTTTCAAAAGATTTATTTAGTAAATAAAACTGCATTTCATAGAGAACGTTGAGGCCAAATAAAATCATTTTGTCACAC
This sequence comes from Pachypanchax playfairii, assembly GCA_006937955.1. NCBI lineage: Eukaryota > Metazoa > Chordata > Actinopteri > Cyprinodontiformes > Aplocheilidae > Pachypanchax > Pachypanchax playfairii. The sequence continues at coordinate 8,831,277 of SSNP01000009.1, forward strand.
TAGAAATTGTATCCAACAGATACACCAGTAAACGATTATCATCCATCCTTCCATGTTCTGTGTCCACTTGTTCCTGTCAGGGTCATGAAGGTGCCTGTCTTCAACCGTGATTGGTCAAAACGGGGGATTAAAAAGTGGTTATTTACACCAAAAATATAGCAACTGGTTTTTATTCATTTCTTTCTTTTAGCCATGCATTTACAGATTTTGTCTTTTGGATGTAGTTAAAATGTTTTTCTGTTGCAACTATTTTTTGCAGTATCTGCTAAACTTTAGCTCCCTCATGTAATATATATATTAAACTTTCTACCATCACAGTTTTATTCCTTGTTTTTGGATATCTAGGAGGAGCCATATTAATAATATCATGAGCTTGTGAAGATTAACATAATAACTGATTGGTCATATAGTAAGCTTATTTCCTTTATTATTTACTGGTAACTGTGGGTAATTAATACAAAGCTATAGCAGAATTATACTATTTTTAAAATAGTATAATTCTGCTATAGTGAACAACCAGGTTAAAATAGTATTTTAACCTGGTTGTTCACTGAAAATACTTTGCATTTCACAATAAATGTAAACTTTGAACAGGTCATCTTTTTATTATCAATAAATCCCAGTAAACTCAGTGCTTATTGACTACCTTCCCTGACTGACTACCAATGTTTTACATTACAGTTTATTCCTGTGTTTAAATTCAAAGTTAAGCCCAAACCAAACGAGACAGTGTCAGTGTCCTGCCTTGACAGTAAATAAGCCCCTCCCACTCTGCAGATCCCTGCAGAGCTGAACGTATGTTCACCAGCTGAGAGCGAGTCCTTGAGCTCGAAAAGGACCCACTTCATTGTTTCTGGACTGAGTCTCAGAGTCCCACCCTCGTACTCACCCCACCTCTATGACTCAGCCCCAGCCAAACTTCCCTCATACTGTGGAGAGGAAGGATCTGCCTGCCAGAGAATGTGTGTGTGCACGAGTACGACTGAGATAGTGTGTATGTGTCACCCGAGTGTTGGGTGGAGTCGGGCCTAGAGAGACCAAAGTTCAGCTTTTTTTCTTTTTTGTTTAGCATGTGTGGAGCTTTCTGTTTGCTCAGCCACGACACACACAAACACTGATGGTAAATTAAAATGTAAAGGCACTTTAAATTGAAAGTTTCTGTGAAAATAAGATTTAATTCTGAAACACAACCTGAAATAAAAAAGCCATTTATATTGAGCTAAACTAGAACAGCTTTATCCAACAGAACACTGAGTTTTTAACATTTATTAGTCAGTGAAGGAGTTTGCCAAGAATGAGATTTTTTTCTTTGGGGCTGTTTTTAACTCTGATGCACTTTCACTCTCTAATATCTCCAGTTGGAAACAGATCGAAGGACAACTGGCAGATTTTGTTGTGAGATTGCATAACTTGGAATTATCTTTGCTCTCATTCTGTCAGAGAGAAAAGAAACGTTATAAGCACCAAACGTCTTGTTTTTCTAGTGAAAATCTTTTTTCTCTCCAGCCCCAACTTTCAGCAGTTTTCCACCATTCTTATCAGCTTATCACATTTGAACCAGTTAAGGTTCCATTTTATTCATTTTAATTACCAAGTCCTGTTAAAAATCCCAGACTGACCAATAACTTCTTTTTTTATTGATGTGTTTGTTTTCTGGTGCCCGTTTTACTAAAAATCCATCTTATCTTATTCTATCTTTTCCCAGTTGGTGAAGTTGTGTATCGGGATGATCGATGCTGGAAAAGCCTACAACGCAGCCAACAAGCAGTTTGTCAACGGGATCCGTGAGCTTGCTCAGCAGTCCACCAAGGATGAGGTCATCGAGGTAAACAAGAAATAATCCTGTTTGTTCTCATTCTACACTGTGTCGACTAGGACTTATTAAACTTTCTGTAAAGCTGTGAAACATTCTAGTTATTGATAAATTGAGGAACATGGAGGTTTTTTCATGACAATAGAAAACCCTGACTTACTTCATCATTTTTTTCATCATGTAGAGTTCTGTACTTCCTCCTTGTTCTCATGCTCTGCTTTTCTTCCCCTTGAGTGCTTTTCGTTTGATCAAAGTTTGAGACGGGGACAGCAAGTCAAACCCTGTATTGTCCTCTGCATCTGACAGAGGTCAAATGTTTTGTTTTCTCATATGAATTTACATGACAAGACAAGCGTTTTCTGTCTGCCTGTGTTTATTTGGTTCAGCGCCTCACCCTGAGTTTTGAAATTCAACCCCTGTATTTATTTGGAAATGTAGCTTGGCCTTCCTTAAGCATCGTTTGCTTCCTCAGAGCAGAGTTAGTTTCAAGTCATACCGGAAAGGATTTTGTGTCTGATTCCATTTGTTTTAATGTTCTTAATCACAAGTAAACACACACATTCTCTCTGCCCGTCTCTCCTCTCCACAGTCCAGTCTCACAAAGTTTGCCGAGAGCCTCCAGGAGATGATCAACTATCACACGGTATGCTGCCACTGTCATGTGAAACCGGATATGTCGCCAGTATTTTCTTTTCCTCCCTTTCAACCACTGGGTGATGACAAAATCCAGATGTGCTGGTAGTCTAGCAGAGCTCTTTATAACTGTCAGCGTTTATATTTACAGCTGGGAGAGACACCCACCAACACACCACTAGATCCATGAGAGGAATGTTAAAGAAGAGAAAAAGAAGCCAAAAAGCTTTTAGTTGTTTAATATCGCTGTAAAAATCTAAAGCAGGGAGTTCCTTAAACTGTGTCTAAGCAGATAACTTTGGTTGCCATAAGGAAAAAAATAAAAGCTATTTGGGTGAACCGAACATTGTGGAGCAGTGGAATTTATCAGTTGGATTAAATTATGCATCAGTGGTGTAAAATGTGGCCATGGTCAATGTTTTATGATGTGGTTATGATGTTTCAGAATGATTTAAATCTTTTCAATTCTAGGCTTTACGTTAGGTATTCTGCTGTTCTTACGGGTTCAAGCAGGATATTAACTGGTAAATAATCCTGCAATTATGTTCTTCAGGCAGTCGGGGTTGATAGACCTGCTTTCTTTTAGCCATGTTGTATTTATATTTCCATTGAGTCGAACCTAATGGCACTATGAGGCTCTAGGTCTGCAGTAAATATTATTTTATTGATCGTTCATATCAGCGCTTGTCAGACTTGCTTCTACTCTGTATGTTTTAGAAGCTACAGCTCAGTTTCTTTGGGTTATTTTTAGATCGGATTTCCATATTCAAGTTGGTAAAAGGATTTTGAACTTGAATATTTGGAATAATTTGTTGATGAAAAATGATATTTCACTTCCTGTAGCCCTAGTGCAGTTATACTTTTTGATAAGAGTCTTGAATCAGTTCATTATTTCAGGAGATCTTTTTTTTGTGCTTTTATTTTTATTATAATTGGACGAAAGACGGGTGAATTCTGTACAGGTCACCAGTCCATCACAAGCCTTTTTATTCAGAGTTTCTCCCAATTTTTGAGAACAAAACATCCAAAAATGTGTTGATGATTGAAATGTTTTGTTCAGTCACACCAACTCATCTGTGGAAGCAGATTGGATTAATGACATTATTCTGGTGTGTATCATCTGTACAGCTGGGTTTTGGGTGTTTTGTTACTTTTCATCAAGAAGTGTGAAACATGGAGAGCTGAGGTGAAGACAGAACAACGATCTGGAGTAATCCTGTCAGAAAACTTAAAAAAATGTCAAATGGGAAAACATAATGATTCACTAGAGGCCTCACCAGGTCTTCTGATTATTGTCCCAGACTTGAGTCTCCTAAAAAGCCTTCAGGAGTCACTGTGACTGTTACACATCGGAGGGGACCGTCACCACATCAGCTGACTGTCTGATTGCTTTTTGCCACTCAGCGGTCTTTTCAGCACATGATCTGCTCTGACACAGAGCTCAATCTGTTCCTCAGTGGTCTCCTCTTCCAGCCACACAGCTCACATTGTCTTATCTCACAAAAAAAATTACATTGAAGCCTCATTTAAAGTTCCTGTCTTTTATTTATTTTATTTTTCAAATTTTTGAGGAAACACGCAGGTGACTCAAGCAAATCACGTGTTTCTGCCTTTATGAGGGGAGTTTACCAAGTCAGAGCGTTGATGTAAATTTAGCTGCTTAATTACACCCTGTAACGTCAACAAAAAAGGTCCCTAAACTGGCATGCTGAGTGCTGACTGGCCTGGAAGAAAACTTACCAGGTTTTTGTAGCTTTCTCAAATAAATGTTTGTAGAAACATGAGAAATAATCACTTTTTTCCACTTCACAGATATTATTTGATCAGGCTCAGAGATCAATCAAGACTCAGCTGCAAACTTTTGTGAAAGAGTGAGTATAAATGAACTTCTGATGAAAACAAATCAGTTGCTGCTTTTTAGGATTTGCACAAGTGACTCATATCAAAAGCAGGATTTCAACAACAGAAATTATTTAATATGAACACATATTTTTAAAGTGAGACATTTAACGATTCAAGTTTCAGCTCAGAGTTTTCGACTGTTGGCATAATTACAGGAAGCTGTTACGGCTCTGGCTTTATTTCATTAGAGGGATTAGCAGTTTTTTGCCTCCGGCACACCAGAACTGAACTCCCACATTATTAACACTTCTAATAAATGTCTCAGCACTCGGATGTGAAGATCACACTGACTAAAAACAGCAGAGAAATATGTGGGTCAAACTATTTTAGGACTTTAACGATCACCAGGTCAAGGAGTTTTAGGGATTTGCGGTGGACACAGACTTAAGAATAACCTTTGACCTGATTGGTTTCTTTCTTCATCATCTGAGTTAAGATGAGCTTATCATCCAACAGCTCACCTTTATCTCTCAAACACTGTAACAGAAAAAAAAGACCAAAAATGACTGTTTTAGAAAGTCTTGAATTAAAACTTTTTCCTAAATTTGCTTCATTCTTCTTTGTGTGGGAATTTCTCTCACATATTGTGAAATTAATAGTCTCAAAATAGGTTTTGAAGCTTATTTATTAGATGTACAGTTTAATATCAGAGTTTAGCCTTTTTGATATCACGAAGGTAAATCTACCCAACCTGAGTTAAATGTTTATTCGAATAAGTAAAACTAGTTAATAATCAGTTTATTAATTTTCTGTTTGAGACACATTGATAAATAAAATGTCACATTGTTTCAAATCTACCAGACTCCACAGCTCAGCACACTGTTCTGTTGTAAATTAAGAATTCTGGTGATTTGTTTATCCTTTTTTTTTTTTTTTTTTTTGCAGCGACCTTCGTAAATTTAAAGAATCCAAGAAGCAATTTGACAAAGTGAGTGAGGAAAAGGAGACGGCACTTATCAAGAATGCTCAGGCTCCCCGTAACAAGCAGCACGAGGTGGAGGAGGCCACGAACATCCTCACCGCCACGCGCAAATGCTTCCGACACATCGTTCTCGACTATGTCTTACAGGTACGGGTTTCAACTCTCTTATTAATGACAGCAACACAAGGGATCACTTTGTCTTTTTTATAATGTAATAAAAAACATAGTATGAGAGAGATTTTAATCTCAAATCCTCAATGGTATAATCCATCTGTGTGCGCTCAGATGAATGGATCAATAGAACAGTAAAGAACTTTATAACAGTCTGAGATTAGAGAAGGTATTCATTAAGAGAATGAATCAAGTTCTCAGTTATTTTTCACACCATTAAGACTCACATGGGCGTCATATTACTCCAGCCAACATGGCGTCTGGTAGAACTCGGGAAAGATAAATGACTCATTTCATTAACTTGATGACTGAAACAAGTCAAAGAGGAAATAAAAAGGGGAAGTGTTTACGAGAGAATAACTGACGTTTTTTTCTATGAAAAAATGACCAACGTTGTTTTAAAAAAAAAAAATCTGCATTTATCAGCATTTCTTATATTGTGAGCAGAACTTGTGCCTTTCAGCATGCTAACAAGAAATCTTTAAACTATCTGCTTGATCAGCTGATTTAAAGGTCATCTTTAAACTTTTACATTTGCTTTAATGTTGTCAGCACCTTTAATGAGAAAACAGCTAATGGTTGCCGTTGTGCTTACAGGACACATTTAGGATGGAATTTAACTATCTTTTTTTTTTTTTTTAATGTTTATTTGTTTTTAAACTTTGTGGCATTTTTCTCTAATTATACATTACACAGTTTAAAGAGGCAAGTTGGTAGAAGGAGCAGAAAAATTACAAGAGGTTGTTAACCAAACTTGCATTCAAGACATTTTAAGAATGGAAGTTGTTTGTTTTTACGATTTGGTTCCACATAAGACTGAAGAATAAAATCTTTTATAGTCGAGGCTTTGCCTGACTGACTGTGGGTGAGAGCTACAACAATATAATATGACACAAGTTCCCCTCTGATATAAAACGACCTCCCAACTTTTAAAACAGAAAAGCAGAAGTTCCGTTACCTGTCACAAGACATCAGTGGGAACTTTCTGTCTTCAGATCTATGAAAATGAAGAAGATTAAACACATTTCAGATGCACAAGTTTTTATTTTAAGATCTTTTTAATTGTGCTCCAGTTGTTCATTTTTTCCATTCAATACATTGAAACTCACCTCAACTAAACATTCAATTACTAACTAATTGAGCATGACTTTAGCTTCTGGCTGTATCCCTTGACCCCGTGTTGCTCTCACTCATTTGTTGCTGCTGCTTCAGTTATAGCTACAAACTGCCTGTGATCAAAAGATGGAAGGAGCTTGTAAAAGTTGTGATGCATCAGCTGCTGTGGCTTTGAGATGGAAAAATAAACTTCCTCTTTAAAACTGGAGTTAGGGATTTTTTTTTTAAATATATAAATGTGGTAAGTGTTGCCTTACAACCCTCAACCATGAAATTACTTTTAGCCACAAAAAGGAATTCAGACTTTTGTTGTCTGATGTATTGAAGTGCAGTAATCCAAACAAATGGATCCTGAACTCAGATTAGGTTGTAAGCATGAGATTAAACACAGTTCAGAGGCTCCTCTGATTGTTATAGTAACCAGAAGCTTCACAACACCCCATTCAGTGACTGTCACACAGCCTGGATTTCTTATTTCCTGTCAGATAAAAGAATCTGACAAGTATCAGTGTCTTTATTTAATGATCTGAGTGAGACATGAGACAGAAGGATTCTTTATTCTCTCTGCATACACATAATGAAATGTTCTTGGTTGCTCTTGGCTTCAAAATGGCACAGTACTCCAAAAATAGCTGGAACCAAACACACTGTATATGTATGCAATAAAAAGATGAGAAATAAAATTGTAAAAAAAAAAGAGGAGCCCCTCCCCCTGAGAAATTAACCTTGAATAGGTTCCTTCTGGGCCAAGAGAGCAGCACAGTCTGCAGCACGTGTACACACACACACACACACACACACACACACACACACAGATAAGATATTAAACCAGTGCCTTGAATTCAGCTTTTAACTCTAAGACATTGAGCTCCCTCTGGTGACTAAAAGAAGAAATGCTTTCTAGAAAAGCAAGTTAATAGTGTTTATGTTTACGTTTCTTCCTCCATCAGTTGAATCTCTCTTTTTATTCCAGATAAACGTTTTACAGTCCAAGAAAAGATCAGAAATCCTGAAATCAGTAAGTCCCCTCCTGATCCCGTTAAAACAAACCAGGAGTCATTCTCATAAGTGTGTTGGAATAATCAGCGTCTTTTCTGTAGATGCTGTCCTTCATGTACGCCCACCTGACGTTCTTCCATCAAGGTTACGACCTCTTCAGTGAACTTCAGCCTCTAATGAAACAGCTGGGTGGACAGGTACGAGCTACTTTCTACACGGTTTTATCAGGTTATTCTGGATTTTATATTATATTTGGTCAGTCTGCTGCTGAGATACTTTAGACCACTTCTCATTTTGACTGTTTATTTATCACCTCCTCTACAAATATACACAAACATCATCCTATTTTAGTTTGTACTTGTGATTTTGGATGGACATTGATAGAAAGCAGCAGAATTAGCTTGTGTCACATGGTGATGAAGTCAGCTGTCAGCGAAGGGAAAACCCAAAAAACTGATGTATTTTTCCAGTTTTTTGTAAAGACCATCTAATGATCTCTGTCAGTCACTTCAGATGACTTTGTTTCACCATTAAACAGGTTTATTTCTTTCTCCAAACTAAACACAGCTGATAAATATTCTAATTCTGGCAACATGATTGTAAAGATCAACCATTACTTAAGCAGAATTGCACTGTAATAACCAGCTTTCACCTCCAGATGACCTGCACCCCACAGTCTGTTTATACTCCTGTCTTGTCAGTATTTGTGTGCTGTGGCCATTATGTCAGATAAATGTTTAGCTGTATGCGTCTGTGTGCATCCTCTGATAATCAGAGCCTGAACGCAGCCCGAATGGGACTTTAAGATGATTATCAGAGCAACGCTGCAGAGCTGCTGTCACAGTCAGCAGGAATGAGGAAGAAAAGCAGTTGGAAGGCTGGAGGAGGTTTTTCCCACAGACGTACTCACAGGGTTGACAGTCAGCTGAGGGGACGCAGCAATGAAACTCAAGACTGATACTCAAACTTGTGGAATATAAAGTGTTAGACTCCCAGGGTTGAAGCTGTGGAATAGGCAGGAATTCCTGACTGTGTGTGTGAGACAGGACAGGAAGCCGCAAGGCTGGAGTGGGAATTTTTGAGGAGAAAAGTGCATCTCGTGAAAAAAAAAAAGTTTTGTGATTTTTGAACCAGAGAGAATGGGAACGAAAAAAACTTTTTGGAGCCAGTTTGGAAAATCGGGAGATGTGATGTCTCAAAGCCTGGATAGAGTGGTGATTTTATATCCTGATTCCACAGCTGGATTTTAGACAGTAGCAGAAAAAAGACCAGAAGACACGACCAACTTTGAAAAGGCAGCTTGTTGAAGGCTGATTTTAATCTTCACAAAGCAAAAAATGACTGAAGCAGGCTGGAGAGGAATGGACTGTTAGCCCGAGGCTGCACAACGCAAAGCTCTGAAGTCAAAGAAAGCACGAGTTGGTAAAGAAGGCAAAAAAAAAAGAGAGAATTGAAAGACGGTTTCAGAACCAAAGCTTTAAAGAGGGAGGGGGGAAAAGAGGAGTGAGGATTTGTTTCAAACAACTGAGAAGAACTCTGTTGTGGATTACAAGCCTGTCGCACTGAGTTTGGAGGAGAAGAAGATCAGAGACGGAGCTGTGGGAAGCAGCAGCTAGAGGATTGTGCTTTTTAATCTGTTCTCTATCATGAAGCTGAAGAAGGTGGAGAGGCTGTGCAGGGAGGTGTGGAGGAGCTGTCAGCAGGTGTGGTAATACAACTTAATACAGCAGAAAACTGATCATTTACCAAAAACACTCACGTTTAGCTCGAAGTACCATTTTGTGTTACTGTGAGTCAAGAAAATTACTCTTTAAAATACCAAACAAATATGTGACCAAAAATCACAAGGTAGTTACACCGAAAATAAAAAGGAATCTGGATTAATCGACTTGCTGCATTCACGTTCAACATGCTGCTTTTGTGCCACTTGAGTGGAAACAGTTTAACTCCCTCTAAATACAGGATATTTTTCTGATCTTATAATTTATGACTCACATTCTTGTGACTGAATAGTTTAGTAAATGTGTTCGGTCGAAGGATCTTGAGTGAATCATAAAGCCCGTCATTGTAGTTACATGTCCACAGTAATAGAAGCAGAACTCTGTGGTCTATAATCAGGAAGTTCTGCTGAAAAATGTTGAGGGGGATTAAGATCGTAGCTGTTAAAGAGGAGGTGAAGATGTAAAAACACACCTGCCTCCTCAGAAAGCAGCAGATACGCGACGCGGACCGGACAACATGGGAAAACACTTCCCATCTGATGCTATCAGCTACGTTCTCGCCCACTTGTTTCCGCTTTAAACAAAATGAAGCTCCCTTAATTTCAGATAGCAACATCTATTTTTAAATGTGGGTGTATGTGTGTATTTAGTGGAGTGGGTTTAGGAACTTTACAGATAATTTGCTTCTTTTAATTCCTGTTCCGTTAGTCTGTTTTTGCTCTTTTAATGATAATCTGTAAAAGTGCATTTATCTTGTTATAAAAGTATTTCCACCAACAGTTTTCGGACCTACAGGTTGATCGGAAAGCAAAATAAGAGTTTGCACTTTAAATCAATTTAAAAAGGTTTGCAGTTAAAGCAGTTACTATAGCAGTGTTGATTTTGCTGTTAACAGAAAACTTTCAGTCTTGAACTATTCCCTGAGAAACGTCCACCACCACCACCTCCCATTGACCTCTAATCAAATATGGATTCCTCTGTGTTTGAGGCTGCAGACATGCTGATTTAGGTCACGTTGCAGCGACAGACTATCAAGAGACCTAGTTAAGAATTTGAGTGCTCTGAGGCAAGCTGGCACATTTTCAGCTTCGTCCTCTGAACCCCGGCACTTTATTCATGGCTCGTTTAGAAATTTTGTTGCTCTCTTGTCTCCTGAAAGAAGCCTTTGTTTTCCTCTTTACATGCAGTCGTTACTTGCAGGAACGAGGAGAATCAATCATTCAGTTTCACACAGGATGATGCAGCACAGTCTTGTCTTGATTTGGTCAGTAAAACATTTGCAGGATTTTACTTTTCAGGCTAAGTTTCAGGATTTTCATTTTTCTTCACCCCTTGAAAATATTTCAGTTGTTTTTATATCAAATATGTATGAGCAGTCGGTTTGGTAAGTCTGACTAATTTGTTGTTCCGTCTCTTGCAGTTGGACCAGCTGGTGGTCGATGCTGCCAAAGAAAAGAGGGACATGGAGCAGAAACACTCCACCATCCAACAAAAGGTACACACAAACACACACACACAAACACACACTTACAATATTGCCTTGTCATTGTGCTCACAGACCCAAAAAAGCCTTCACTCAGAAAGCATTTGGCACATAATCTGTACCATAATTAGCTTTAACAGCATTTTATTCTGAGATGCTGCATGAAAACACAAACACGTTTGCACTCAGGTTGTAGTCGTCGGATCACAGCTGTGTCCTGCAGATGCACTCATTTTTTATCACATTATCATTAAGTTTTTATTTTCATGTTTGCTTATTTTTTTAAAAATGCCGCCAGTAAAAACTTTGTGTAGCTTGAAAACCTTCCGTCTGACAGCTGTTTGATTTTAAGGCCAAACCAGTGACTCACACTTTGAAAACTGATTATATGTGTTTATAATTACATTCAGTCTGAAATAAAAACTAACGATCATTAATATGAAGAAGCACTGCGGTCATCAGTTAGAGTGAATGGAGGTAGTACTCCACCCTCAGGTGTAAGGTGACCCTGCAGGGTCAGCTCAGCTACACGCTCATGCATTATTGACAGGCATGGGAACTTATTTCCAAACAGACGAGGTTCGGTTTCAGCGTGCGCCCGTATCTGTTGACCAACTCTGCTGCCAACCCGTATTTCCTGACTGACTTCAAGCGAGACTCATTTGAATTTTTTTCACTCTTCGTCTTGCCTGTTTTTTTTTGTTTTGTTTTTTTTAGTACGAGTTTGATCTGAGTGTTTCATCTGTTCTCAGTAGTATAAAAGTGAGACGTGATTTGTTGAATATTTGTACATCACACAGCATCATTAACTAAACCCAACATGAGTCCGTTCTTCATCCAGCTGTTTTCAGCATCTTTTAATGTCTGCGCCCTCAAAATATTCAACACTATCAGTGGAATTAGTTTTGGTTTTCTGAGATGTCTTTTAAAGCGTCCTGTCCGTTTTCTGTCCCCTACGTCTGTGTTTTTCTTTCATCCTCTCCTTTCTCTTCTCTCTCACTCTCTCATGGTTTGTGTGTCAGCTTCCAACAAAGCGCCTTTTCCGATCCCCCCCCCCCCTCATCAATTTAGCTTGATGCTATTTTTATATGATCTTGCTGCTTTCTGTCTGGCTGCATCCACACAGACACTTTTGACTGATTGTCTTCCCTTTTCCTCTACTTCTACTTCCATCCTCTACTCATCCCAGGCTGCTCTGCAGGTAAGCTGTTTCTTTTTGTTTCTGCCTCACTGTCACTTCTCTGAAACGTCTGCATGAATGTGATGTACACTCAGCTGTCCAAGGTCAGACTCCATTTCTGCTGCCCACATCGTTTTTGGAGAGGCAGCAATGAGCTGGATGACCATAAGCTTCAACATGCATGATGCGATAACATGTTCCTTAAAGTGAACAGTGTTTTGGCATCACATTGCATTACTGCACATGACTTCACACGGTTTAAAGTCGTTGGTTTGGAAATCTGGCTTAAGAAATCCGGGAATTATTGATAACTAATCAGCAACATATCGTTTTGACATTTCAGTCCATTTTTGTTACGTGCACTTAAAATACCTCCATTATCATTCTGTTGACGAAGCCGTTCATCCTTGTGGGAGTCAAAAAGGTCCTCAGGTTGTATTTAGTATGCTGTCATTGTGCCTGTGTGCTTTATTCAGCAGAAATACTAAGACAAAAGATCATGAGCGGGTCCCAGTAAAGATCTGGACAGGTCAATTAACCTCATGCATATTTTGGGTCTGTGGAAGGAAGCCGGAGTCTTTGCAGCCACACATGAGGAGAACATGCAAACTCCATGCAGGAAGGTTCTGGCTGGTTTTGAACCCAAGACCCTCTTGCTATGAGGCAGCTGTCCTCTTTTGGAAAAGTGTCTATTAAAATATAAAAAAATACAAAGTTCCAATTGTGTTCTTCATGACTAAAGAGACATAAAAAACAAAGTAATTTGACTGAGGACGTCCTCATTCATGCTCGAAAGGGTTAAAAAGAAAAACCTGAAGTCTTTAAGAAGCATGAACTCCACACAGTCCATGTTGAAGGATCAGATGCTCCACATTCTACACGTGTTTTTAACTTACATAAAAAGCTGAGTGCACAGCTGTTGAACTGAAGTAGTTCACAAATAGTCTGTACTCAAGTTCCTCTTCAGTCTTCGTGCTCCACTAAATTATTCTGACATGCAGTCAAACCAGCATCTTACTCTCTCACACACACACACACACACACACACACACACACACACACACACACACTCACTCACTCACAGGTGACCTTTGCTTAGTGCTCGAGTCCTCTGGAGGAGGAGCAGCAGCGATGCTGAGGCAGAGGGTTTGTGGATGAGCCACGCTGCTTGGAGCGACTTTAATCATTGAGATGCTGCACTGCAAAGCTTTGGGACTCTGATCGTTTATCAGGGAAACTAAAGCACACAAACGAGTCAGCTCACAAGCTAACGCGATGAAAAAATGAAGATTTTCAGCCGTTTTCATTATGTTTGGTACCTGGTGAGTTCTCTTGCATGGGTTTGAGTTTTCTCTTCTGTGGCCTCTTTATTTAGATTTTTTTTAAACTCTCAGTTTTAGCATCAGGAAGTTCACCTTTCTTTTCTCTGTATGTGGTTCTCTTGGTGTGTGTAAACTTTTAGGAGGTGACAGAGGTTGACTGCCGCAGCTTTTGTGCCTGGAGGTGGACCTCCGTACGTAATCGATGCATTGACTTCCATCTGATTGTGTGTTTTAACCCTTCTGCCCTTCATCAGCTCATGAGAGACTTCATTGAAGTCTTCATCTGTCGATTCATTTAGTACAACACATGCATCAGTGTTGATGTCTTGATATTGTAGCATGCAACATCTCATCATTAGTGTCTTCTACAGGGTAGTTTGACTTGGTGGTTTGCTGTCAGCATGGTTTGCTGTCCATTATCATTAAATAGTTGTTTCTCCTTTTGTGTCTCAAGTGATTCAGTAATAAAGATCATCTTTTTCTTACTTTTTCAACCTTTTTATGCCCTAAAGCAAAAAGAAGGTCCCAAAAAAATTCTCTAAATGAAACAACTTGAGGATAGAATTGTGATTTTGTTTATTTACAGAATGTTTAAAGGGGTTTGGACACATACATAATGTAGGAGAAGCCAGTTATCTTCCCTCTAAAGGTTTGTTTAAGTGCTGCCATTATTTTTCGGAACAGAGTAAATTGATTTAAAGCTGTCGGAGTTTGAACCAGCCGTTTGTACTTTTACCTAGAAAGCTGATCCCGACACATTTGTCTCAGCTGTGAAATCAAAATAACTTGACAGACCAGTTTTTCTCCTGAAAACTGTGTGCACGTGAATGTGCACATAATTCTGTAGCATCATAAGGAAAAGAGCTTAACCTGTTGGGCTTTTTCTCTGGTTACATTTATGTTAACTCCAGAATTAAATAGAAGCTTTAACAGGTGACGATGACCTTCCAAATGTATAAATGTATTTAGTGTTTGACAGAATTTCAGATGATAGTTTGATGTGAGCAGAGTGGACGTTAAAGTATAAGTTGTGATAACATTTCAAATCTTATTCCTGTTTCCTCTTCTGGGAGCAAGTTTATCTGAAATATTTGGATTTAGCATGTTGCTTTCCAGGAAGTAAACAGGAAGTAGTGTTTATTATCACCCCCTGCTGAGTCTCTGAGCTCATTTCCTGTTGTAGTCTCCTGTAGGTTAGTGGCATGTTACTAACTGTTTGATGTTTTGGTTCCAACCCTAAGCTCACTGGGACAGGCCATATTTATTGTAATTTTAAATATTTATTTTAAAGATGTTTGTGAACTTGAACCAGAATGTGGTTGGTAGTTTCTGCATGTGGAGAATAACCGAGATCAACTTACTGTCACCCGGTACCTCTGATGACGAACTACTGCGTAAATGCTGCTTTTACTTCCTCGTGTAACATGTTTTCAGAGTGACTTTGCAAAATGACTTTAGATGTTTCTGGAACAGTTAGAATGAGTCCTGCTCGTCACACACAGATCTCAATACATCAGGCTGCTTGTGGAGACGCTGACACTCGGTGTAAATCAACACCACAAGGACACACACAGTTAGGGATCATGATGCATAATGTCACTCGAAGCACAGAATGCTGGAACTCCGCGTGTGTGTGTGTGTGTGGGGGGGTGTAGTTAAAGCTTGACTTACAAAAGGGACAGACTCATGACGGCACATGAGATCATGTTACATCAGAGCTGCAGTCTTTGAGTAAAGGGACATCAAACATGGCGTGGTGCAGTTGATTGTGATCACGTGTTGCTGCTGGTGTGAAGCAGGACATCATGTGGTCTAACTGCAGTAATGATACGTGAGTCGACTCTGAGCTCAGGCTGTTTATCTGAATCTTGAATTGACATTCTGATCAATACGAGCAGCAACTCATTATAGAAGATCACGTGACTCAGAACAGTAACAGTTTCTGAAAAACAAAAAAAAAAAAACGTGACCTTTCTAAACCTTTTTTTTTTTCTTTTGGGGTTCTTTACAAGAATTAGATCTTTTAATGTATAATAATAAACATCTTCTCTGTTTCTCGTTTTCTTTTTTCTTCATGGAAATCAGGATTTCTCGAATGACGACACCAAGCTGGAATATAATGTGGATGCTGACAATGGCATTGCCATGGAGGGCTACCTGTTTAAAAGGGCCAGTAATGCCTTCAAGACATGGAACAGGTATTATTGTGGAATTTGCAGCTTTATGAGTATTTTAAAGGTCAACTTACATTCATCAGTTTTAATTTGGCTTGTTTTTATTTTTGATGGCTAGATGAAGTAAATAAAACAGTTGATTCTAGGTTTTAGGTCTTTTTAACTGAATACATCTCTCAACTCATCTGCTTCATTTCAAACAGATGTCAGAGGAAGTTATTTTAGGAGCACATCTGGCAGCAGATTGTGATGATTCTTCTAATAAACATGTGATCTTCTTTCAGACGTTGGTTCTCCATCCAAAACAATCAGCTAGTTTACCAGAAGAAATTTAAGGTATGTCAAGTGACTCTCTCCACACTAACCACATGAAAACATGCTTCTGCTCCACTTTCAGCACAAATATAAACTCTGTCCTTCTTTTTGCACGTTTCTCCAGTTTTACTTTAAGGTGGTTTTATTTTGTGGTGAAAAGCACGTCTGTGAGTGGGTTTCTGTGTTGCTTTGTTTAGTAAAATACATCCATTATATCCAAAGTGCCCAGAAGTGGAGAAGCACATTGATTTGTACCGTTTATGGGTCAGAATTCTTTGTTTCGTACCCAGAAGCCAGTGTTTGTGCTACATTTCAGAAGCAGTTGGATAAAAAAAAACATCACGTGAATTTGTGAGAAACTAAAATCTCTGTGTCGTCCCCTCAGGACAACCCGACAGTGGTGGTAGAAGATCTGAGACTATGTACAGTCAAACACTGTGAGGACATCGAACGCCGCTTCTGTTTCGAAGTGGTTTCACCCACAAAGTAAGTTTAGGTCTCTGAAGAATCTCTAGAGGTCTAATAAACTGTAGAAAACACACAGACACAGTCTGCCCTGGCTAACAGCTGCTGTGTCCTCTGAAGGAGCTGCATGATGCAGGCCGACTCAGAGAAGCTGCGACAGGCTTGGATCAAAGCCGTCCAGAACAGCATCGCCACGGCGTTCCGCGACAAGGGAGACAACGGCGAGGTAAAACCCAAATCCTCTCACACAGACTGGATGAATCAAACATGTTTAGATTTATGCTTCTCCACAAGACTTGAGTTAAAAGGATTTTCCTGTTTTATTAAGTCTGCATTTGTTTTGGTGACCAATAGAAGCTGGACAGGAAGTCATCCATGTCAACAGGAAGTCTGGATTCCGGAGGGGAGCCGAAGGAGAGGTCACTGAAAGGAGAAAGCGCCCTGCAGAAAGTCCTGGCCATCCCCGGGAACGCCTGCTGCTGTGACTGCGGTCAGCCAGACCCACGCTGGGCCAGCATCAACCTGGGCATCACTCTGTGTATACAGTGTTCTGGTATCCACAGGTATAAAATCCATCTTATACCTCATGGAAAAGTAGGTTTAGGATCAGCTGGACACAAAAACTGGTTCATAATCGGAAAAAAATAAGCCGAAAAATAAAACTTAAAAAAGAAATTAATAAGAACTTTAAAAAAACAGTTAATCTTTATGTTTAGAACTCTTTATGTTCCAGGAATTAAGAAGAAATTTAGTGAAACTAATAATAAAGTAAGTGAACATTTGGTGGTTTGTTTGATTTATCTTACCAAGCTGATTCAGTTCAGTTCACGTTGAGTTCAGTTTAACTTTGAAAAAAGAAAATCATTAAACCGAGTGCTTTTTCATTAGTTTTGGGAACCTTTTGTCCTCACAGCCGTGGTGTGAATGACTTCTCCATCATGTGGGTCTTTAGGGATTTATGAAATGAAAACTCTCTGTTCTATAAACTCTCTGTCTGCTCGGGGTGATTACATTTTAGGTTAAAGTTAATTAAAGGTTAAACGTGATCAGGTCAGTTCCCACGCCGTCCGTTTAACAATCAACCGTCTGGTGTTTGTGGTTTAGTACATGAAGGTTCTGCTGATTCTTTATCAGTCATTTAAAACTAAAAACACAATGAAAATATCGTCAGTGTTTCAACTTTTTATCAGAAAAATACAGTGTTCATGTATAAAAAAAGTTTGTTGTTACCACAAAGCTCTAAAACGTCTGACCTTTACTGTGCTGATGTTTGTTGAAAGCATGTGTGGTCCTTTTTTTATTCTCAGGAGTTTAGGAGTTCATTTCTCTAAGGTTCGATCTTTGACTTTGGACACGTGGGAACCAGAACTTCTCAAAGTGAGTCACTCTGTTTGGTTAAAACTCTTCTTAAACTTTTATTTATTTAGAAATGAAACACTCTGCTCTAAGTGTTATAACAGAATGTGTTTTTATTTGATAAATTCTTCAGCTGATGTGTGAACTGGGAAACAAAGTGATCAACCAGATTTATGAGGCTCGATGGGAGGAGCTGGGAGCCCAGAAACCGAATCCAGGAGACCCCAGGTACACCAAACAGTTTAACTGATAATCCTGCTGAGAAAGAAAGCAGATTTTATTGGTGAATCAAACATTTACCTGACTCTGGTTTGCCAACAGACACGAGGTGGAGGCCTACATCAAGGCCAAATATGTGGATCGACGGTTTGTTCGCCGGCCGTCGGACGAGGAGCTTCGAAACAAAGTGGTTTCTCTGAGCAAACAGGAGAAGAGATTAAGCAGCAGCTCTGAACATCTGCCACCAAAAGCTCCGCCTCCAACACCAAAACTTCACCCTGCTTCAAACGAAAAGCAAGGTCAGCACTTTTTACATAGAAGTACCTCGATGTGGCGCCCGCTTCGCCGATACGTCAAAATATTAATATATGAACGTTCGTATTTTCTTCTATACTAGTTTCAACTTTAGATTTTGAAACATTTATTTGCAGTTTCATGAAGGAAACTGCTGCATGATAAATGATTGCCATGCTGTCATCAGCGTGCTGTATGTTCGTGAACATGTGTGAACCCTCGCTGCCTCCATGTTGCTTTTCATAGTCTGTCTCTACCAGTGTAGCCGAGCCTGTAGTCTAACGTCTCTTCCTTTACCTTGCTTTCTCTCTCTCTCCTCTTTCATCCATCCTTCATTCCTCCCCTGGCTGTTCTGTGCTTCTGGACTAAACCACCGCTTTTATCGTTGACCCATACCTCTTCATTATATTTACACCCACCGCCCTCAAATTCCCAAACTCCCATCCTCCCTGGCGTAGCTGCTGCCAGCGGCTTCGAGGCCCGTCGCGACTCTCTCTTCTGTCCTGATGAGCTTGACTCGCTCTTCTCCTACTTTGACACATCCTCCAAGCTCAGGAGCAGTAAGTACTAAAAGCTTAGTGCTTTGCTTGCCCCCCCTCCACCCCTGTTTCATTCAGATGTACCACTTCCGGGTTGTGGAGTAACACCTTGCTTTACCCACTTTTCTGTTCCTTCTGTCCTCGTCCAGACCTTCTGAAACCCAGATCATGTTTCCTGAGAAAAGGGCTACGTCTCACTCACTCATTGTTTTGGTCCCCGTTTGGTATTCTGACTGTATATGTGTCATCATATTTTTGGGACTGGTTCCTATGGTGATGGAGGGGATCTGTCACTCAGGTCTCTTTCTGTCAGGTGGAGGAAAATATTAGGAGCACCTTCCAAAAAGAAAGTAAATATTCAAATACAGATGAAACATTTGATGTTCCGAGGCTGTTTCTGATTGATAGACCCAATCAGCAGGAAGGTGTTCCTTTTATTTGAACACTCTTGGTCAGTGACGGCTGTCTGTTGTTTGTGGTTTGGTGATTCACACGGTTTGTTTTTCAGTGAAAAGTGCCGACAGCGGCATTCAGAACAGCGCTGATGGGAGCAGAGAGATGCTGGCCGCCACTCCGTCCAATAACAGCCTGGCAGATGCAGGTACGACTCACGTCTGTCTTCACACTGAACGTCTCAGAGTTAATGAGATAAAGAAGATGCTGCTTTGCTTAAATGTTTGATTGTGAAAACTATTAAAATACCTTTAGTGCTTCTTATAAATCTAACTTTTCCTATTTTATATAAAATAACAAAGTTTAATATTAGTTTTTGCATAAATTAGTAGTTTTCTACTCAGTAATACTCTGTTGTTTTAGAAGCTGCTGAGTCTCCGCCCATGCCCGCCGCCGTCCCGCCCCCCTCGCCGTGTAAGGAGGTAGTTTTCTACGAGCCCAAAGAGTACAGCCCGGGTTTGCAGCTCTACTGGGCGTCGTGTGCCCGCAGCCTGCCGGACATGGCCGAGGCTCTGGCCCACGGAGCCGAGGTCAACTGGGTCAACACGGAGGAGGACAAGAAGACGCCGCTCATCATGGCTGTTCACGGGGTCAGTGTGACTAAAGGAAGTTTCAGCCAGGGGTTTTTAAAATGTTCTGTTGTTTTGTGAGGGTTAATCCCGGTTCGTTTCAGGGCTCCCTGGTCACCTGCGAGTTTCTGCTCCAAAACGCAGCGAACGTGAACCAGCAGGACGCTCAGGGTCGAGGACCGCTGCACCACGCCACCATGCTGGGACACACAGGGTTCGTCCACACACTCTTTATTATTCTCTTCATCACAACCAACACAAACGTAAATAAAACCAACTTGTATTTCTGTTACAGACAAGTTTGTTTGTTCTTGAAAAGAGGAGCGAATCAGAACGCCACAGACATCGATGAGAAGACGCCGCTGAGCATCGCAGTGGAAGCAGCAAACGCTGATATTGTCACACTGTAAGGTTCATTTTCTCTTTCAAATATTTAATTTGAGGTGTTTTATTTACTGAGAAATAATTTCTAAATACTGATAAATTCAATAGTCCAGCTTCACTATAAACTTAATATTTGTTTTAATGTAAAATTAGACTTTTAATATGTAACATTTTGGTATTGATATTTAATCTGAATAAATGGCAACAAGAAACTGTTATTATCTTTATGTACATCTTAAACACGACTTGGCTGTTATGAGCCAGTGATCTGAAGAATTTAGCAATTTATTTTGAAACTCTTAAGTTAAATGATGAAATGTTGCTTCATTGTCAGGCGTTTTGACACGAGTCAGTTTCTAGTTAAAGATTATTACTAGAGTCCATTTACAGGTCGTCTGCCTGTAACTTCCTGTTTCTTTCTCCATTCATCAGGTTGCGACTGGCCAAGATGAATGAGGAGATGCGGGAGGCGGAGGGGCCGTACAACCCATCAGGTCAATATAACTCCAACAGCCCCACCGAGATGCAGTACAGGAAGTGCATGCAGGAGTTTATTAGCCTGCAGCTGGACGAATCCGATTAGAGATGCAAAGCTCAGGTTGCAGAGCAGGATTCAGTTCACTTAGAGCAGCAGATGAGGAACACCAGGACCCGTAAATTGGAAAACTCCCAAATTGGTTCAACTTCCCCTGAAGAGCAAAATGATCATCAAATAATCAAAATGAGTCATTAAAGTGCAACTTTGCTGCTTTAACTGCTGAGTTCTGCTCAGTTCAGTTGTTCTGTCAGCTGCCGATCCAGCTGCCGTTCCAGCTGCCGTTCCAGCTGCCGATCCAGCTGCCGATCCAGCTGCCGTTCCAGCTGCCGATCCAGCTGCCCATCCAGCTGCCCATCCAGCTGCCGATCCAGCTGCTGTTCCAGCTGCTGCACTTTGCTGTGGTTTAACATCAGCTGTTCAGTTAAAACCATCAAATCTGATCCATAATCATAAACCAGCTTTTTCCTTTATGTGACGTGTCACGTCATAAAGCACAAAACTAAAACAGTGTCTCTTTGAACTTTTTAGTCTTTTATTTTTTAAATATGTATGTTTTATTATTTTAGAAATATTTCCCTCATTTCAACCAGCTTTTTAACAGTATTTAGTGACACTCAGACTTTATTCCACCAAAACTTCTGGCAATAATTGAGACTTGTGAATGAAACAAGGCGTCTATAAAATTCTAAACATTCATTTGAGAAATGCACAAAAGAAAATATGCACTTTTCTGTTGATGGTTATGCAACTGTATGTAACTGTAGGGTGTTTGTTTTGACTTGTTTTATTGTTTAGATCTGATTCTGTTTTTACAAAAAATCTATTTTAGAGCCATTTTCTTTTATAAAACCAACTCTTGAATCTGTATTATAGTTTTTTTACTGTAAATGTTGTAAATGATGAGTCACATATTTATTTATGGTCTGAGATCAGCAGAGTTTAGATGGATTGGGGCTGCATGGGGGATACGCGGCATGAGGAGTCCTTGTGTTTGGGTTTGATTGTAGGATGTTGCTTTCTGTACATGATGACGTTATCGTGTGTTGATTAGGGTCGATAAAATCTGCCTGCTTGTTTTTAATCACAAGAAATCCTAAATTGTAAGTGGAAGGCGTTTTGCCTGGATTTCTGTTCAAATGTGTCGTGGATCATTTGGTGCAATAGTATAAAAACATTTATATGTAACCATGTTAAGTATATATCTATTTATATTTATATATATATATAGTTGCTTGTATTTAATGGATTTGTATCAGAGCTTTACAGAAAAGAGATCTGAGAGAATGTGGGGTGAGATGAGCGACTGATTAATCATCTCATGCTGCCTCAGGTCCTCAAGGGTTCTAAAGCACTTTGATTAAATGATTACAGAAAGGGAAACATTGCCCCCTGGTGGTCCGCAGATGTAATGACATTTACAGGTTGTTTTTCGAATTATTTTGTGCACTTACATGTGCAGACCACAAGAGGGAGCTCTGAGATCAACATTTCTGCTGCTTGTGCCGCTGCAGGAAGTTTGTTTTATTCTTTTGTTGGAGGATCTCCTCTGTGGGCAGTTTTACTTGAAAACATAAATAATGTTCCTGGTTTTTTGTTCTTCTTGTTCCGACTGTAGTTTAGCAGCATTAGTGAGTGTTTGAAGGAGGATTTGGTTTAGAACAATCGGCTGTGTTTCCAGTGACTGAGTATTTTTTTGTGTAGTTTCATGCAGCTGATGAGAGATGTTCAGGAGGAAAGAATGTAAATGAGAGCTGACTGATCCTGCTGCCTTTTTACTCCAGTTCACGTTTTGATTCTGTTGTGTAAGTGCAGATCAGTGTTTTTTAATCTCCGGATTTTATTTACTTTATTCATTTCAAAATCCACGTGTGTGTAGTCCACTACGTTTAAAAACCTAAAAGCAAAATTTGGTGCATATGGCTCACCTGGATTGAGAACCACTGGTCAGTTTGAGGATCTTTATCTTCTGTAAAACCTTCATCCTGTTCACTCTCGTCTTCTTCTTCTATGTTTTGTATTTTTGCTTTTCTTTCTTCGCCCTCCTCCCCAGAGTTTGTGCCTTTTCTTCTGTTTTCTCTTTTTTATGTTTCTTTGGGGTGTCGAGGCCAAACACAACTGTATTTTTGTACATAAACTTCTGCACTTTAAACAGCAATACAGTTGTTGATCAAACCAAACGTCTGTGGGCTTTTATTACACACTCATCTGTTGCTTCTGTTCTTCTTCTGCGTTGTTCTGTTTCATATTTCGAGCCACGTCGACTCTCACAGGTAACGTTTTCTTTTTTTCTTTCTTTATGCTGATGACTGTGTGCATGAGCCTCTGCTGAGTGTTTACACCTGCTTCATGATGTTCTTCACTCTTCCCTTCTTCCTGCTGCAGGAAGCTGTAACACAAAGCTGTCAGACTTATGAAGGAATGTAAAAATGTTTTGTCAACTGCGGTTCATGTTTGTTTTGCTAAATTTCTGAGCAGTTTGGAGAGAAATCTGTCATTTTCATGCCAAATTCTTTAAAACTAGTCATAAAAATCTTGTGATTCATAAGAAGTTTGAGAAATTCTTTGTGTTTTTACTGTTTTTTCATTTGTTGTTGTTTGTTTTTTTTATGTCCAGGGGATGAAACCTACCAGGACATCTTCCAGGATTTCACCCAAATGGCCTCAAATGACCCGGACAAACTGAACCGCTACCAGCAGTACGACCCGCAGCGACCCTGACGCCTCGTCAGGTAGACGCCATTGGACCGTCGTCCACTTTTCCCTCCAGGATCATCCAGAAAGATCCACGTTAAAACCTCCGTATCCGCAGCTGAAGCTCCTTCCCCTCAGATTAACGTCATCTGGAGGTTTTATTGATTGTTTCAGGAGAACATCTGTTAATAAACCTGTTACAGTTAGTGAACGGTACATCGCAGAAGCCGTTAAGTTTTCAATCAAATCATAATTGAACTCTGACTGAATATAAATGGGTTTTAATCCCACATGTGACACGGATTCCTGGTTAATCCCTCTACATACACGGACGGTTAAATCATTTAATTAGAAAACTCTGCTGCACATCTGTACATGCTTTTACAAATCTTATATTCAGGAAACGACTACATTTAGTTTTTTGAAAACATTGACTTTCAAATGTTAATTAGCTGCAGTTCGTGTCATTTAAAGATTTTGGGATCGTTTCTCTGATTTAAGCTGATGAGTTTAGTGTTTTTGAAACGCAGATCGTTTCAGCTTCCTGCAAACCAGGTGGCGTTGCGTGAAAATGATCACAAACGACTTTTAATTCAAGATTATCAGAGACGTGTTTATCTGATTCTACCTGCCGACTCACCTGAAGGAGAACAACATTAACAACGTCAACATGTCACACAGATCCAGAAATAAAGACGCGTCGCCGTCCGAAGCCTCCGAACGTGTTGGAACAAGGTTTCAATCGAAGCTGATTGAGAAATATTCACGACTAAAAGAAAAGGTTTATTTTATAGTTTAAAATCGGTGATTTGTTTCTGTTAAATCCTTTTTTTTTTAGTATAAATAGAAAAAACAGGTGAAACTTGAGGCAGTTACATCTTGGGATTCAGTTCTTGTACATTTTGTACAGATTGTTTTTAAATCCTCAAAGTATGAAGTTAGTGGTACTTGAATAATTAAAATAAGCTTTTGTAAATGCTGTTCTTTGTATGTGTTTGATAATTACAGCTGATTTTTACTGCCTGGCTGTAAACCAGTATACATGTTCTGTATAATACACCTCCAATATGTAAGAACTTAAATACACAGACCAGAAATTCACTTCTGATTGTTGACTCTGTTTTTATTTACGTCACATTTAATCAATTTGATTTCTAGATTTTAGATAAAGGGTTGAAGAGATCAGCTTCCAGTCTGAGAATGTTCTCTAGACTGAGTGATCGTGTTATTTATATCTAAATGTCTAACTAATAATGTTCTCGCTATCAAACGGATAATTATTCTGTTTTTATTCTGCTCTCTGATCTTTAGATATATCAGTTTCTTTTTCTACCTTCGTTCGGTGTTTCACTATGGGAATCGCTCTAGGCGTGACCATCTACGGAAGCTCCAATGACACAACGTCTGTCCATGACAGACAGGTTGAGCCGTGGTCCAGGCTCCGCCTCCTCCTATCACCACGGCCAACCAACCACTCCTTACTCATTCTCGCTTTCTTCCCGTGTGGAACTATAGCAAGCTCCCTCAGCGCGGTCAGGCTAACTCGGATACTGTTCAACAGTTCTCAGGCGTCCCGTTAAGGAGCACGTCGCCGAACGCAGTCCCGACCCTGGTCTGCATCGTGCTGATTCCTTCGCAGGCTTCGGTAACAGCATCCGTGTAAAGCGAGTTGTTTCACCCGGCTGTTACGAGCGGGACCGGACACCTGCGAGTTTCTTTCAGGCTAACACG
>SSNP01000090.1:0-111924 GCA_006937955.1 Pachypanchax playfairii
GCAACAGAGCAGCATCCAAAGACCTGCAGTATACCAGGACACACACACATGACTCTGTTTAGTGAACCAACTCTAGTGTTTTAACATTGTTTTTGTTGTGAAATTGCAGTTTTTATAGATTTAAAGCGAAAATGTTTATTTATTTCATCCATAAAGCTGAATGTGTGGTTGCAGAAAGTGTTAATGGAAGGATGATGATGATGATGATGATGATGATGATGATGATGATGATGATGATGATGATGATGATGATGATGATGATGATGATGGTGAGGATGATGATGATGGTGAGGATGATGATGAGGATGATGATGATGATGGTGATGGTGATGGTGATGGTGATGGTGATGGTGATGGTGATGATGATGGTGATGGTGATGATGATGATGATGATGATGATTGTGGTGGTGATGGTGATGGTGATGGTGATGGTGGTGGTGATGGTGATGGTGATGGTGATGGTGATGAGGATGAGGATGATGATGACCTAGTCAGCTTACTTCACATCTGTGCTCTTCCTCTTCAGACATAAAGCCAGAAAATCTTCTCATCAGTTCCGATGACGTCCTGAAGCTTTGCGACTTTGGTGAGAACCTGTTGGATCCTCGTGTTGTGTGTGATGTATTTGGATCCTGTGCGTTTGGATTGCAGCAGACAGGTTTTATCGAGTTATCTAAGCCTCCTCGCTGCAGCTTCAGTTTGTATCTTTAATCTTAGTTCATGAAACATGTTGAGAAATAAGAGTTTAATCATGGTTTGATTCAGACTCATGGCACCACAACAATTGGGGGGAAATGTAAAACACGGCATCATGCGGGCAATCTGGAGTGAGAGACAGGAGACCTGCTGTTTGTTCTGTGTCAGCCAAAGAAACCAAGAGAACAGACGCGGGCCAAACAGCCTCCACTAGGAAGGTTCTCATTCAGGAGTGTCTTTTTGCTGTGGTGTTCTGATACATTACCCATGTTAAATGATTTTATTAGCTTTTTAATTACAAGATTTCACTGAGTTTGTACACAGTAAAAAAAGAACTTAAAAACTGAACTAAAATTTTTTTTTAACATTTTGTTTTATTGTTTGATTTGGTATCAAATCAGTAAGTAACTGACTTAGCTGCCATTAGTATTGTTCTGTTTTTATACATTAACAGGAATTCAACAACGCAGTTTACAAGAAAATCACTTTGCAGAAGCTGATATGGTTGTTGTAGAAATGTTACAGTTCATGAATTTAATCGATGGGATAAAGTCTCATTAGTTAGAGAAATGTACTTTCTGATTATTTTTACTGGTTTTATGTCCAAACTAACTAATTAAACTAACGAACAGCTGATGTTGTGTTTATATTTGAAATTTGAGAACTTTTATGTGCTTTTGAATATATTATTTTAAGAATTTATCATTGACTTTAATCATTCCATTTGATTTTTAATTCTTTTGAGTTGCTGTATTAGTGCTACTTTTACTCGTATTATTCACTTTTTATGTCACTTCCTGTCAGGCTAATGAGCACGTGGATCGTATCAGAAAGCTCATTATATTAAATTTCTTGCCCTGTCTTCTCTCCAGGTTTTGCACGTAATCTGTCTGAAGGGACTGATGCCAATTACACCGAGTACGTGGCCACTCGATGGTACCGCTCTCCAGAGCTCCTGCTTGGGTACGCCTCCCATCCTTTTCACTTTGTTTCATCAGCCATTGTTATGCCTGGCCTTCATTACCAACCCTGTAAATGTGTGGTGACAGGGCTCCTTACGGGAAGGCAGTGGACATGTGGTCAGTGGGCTGCATCTTAGGAGAGCTGAGTGATGGGCAGCCTCTGTTCCCGGGGGAGAGTGAGATCGACCAGCTCTTCACCATCCAGAAAGTGCTTGGACCCCTTCCTCCCGAGCAGATGAAGCTCTTCTACAACAACCCTCGCTTCCACGGGCTGAGGGTAACATCAGGCCACATGCTTTACCTTCAGTCGACTGAGCTTTTCTTCCATCACTCTCAACTTTTAATCTTCTCACTCTGTTTCTGCTTCCTCCTTTTTTTACTCTCTTATTTATTTGCCCTCCCTGCTGTGTCTCTACATTTTCTACTTGTCTTTTTTTTTCCTGGCTGAGTTTTCTGTGCCGTGACTGATTGGATCACAGTGACTCATCACGTATCATGGATCCATTATGCACTGTGAAGGAAGGCTGTGATAAGTCCTCTGTAGCAGGCTGGTGGTGCATCAGACCTGCGCTGTCCTTCCATTCTCTCTTCTCTGCCCACAACCAAGACTGAAATTATTAGTTTCCAAAGTGAATCTCTTTTTGAAAGCCACCTGCATATTTCTGCTTTTTGTTGTAGATTTTTTTTGTCTCAATTTCAGCTCATGAATAAAAATGCTGTTTTTCTGAACTGAAATGGTCTCTGTAGTGAGACAGGCATATGTTGGACATTGAGTGGCAGTTATTATTAGTCCTCCCCGAGTGAAAATAATTCCTACCTCCACAAGATTTATGCACTTATTGTCATTTAAATGTGTGGGCAGCCTGTAAACTTAAGTAATTAATGGACATTTGCTTTTAAGCCTCCTCTCTCGCAGTCAAATTAACTTAAAGACAAGATAAAAGGTAAATAAAAAACATTCAAATAGGCAATTTGTTTTAATTACAATACATTTAGCCAGAAACACGTGATGTTTGATGGTTGTTATGTCATGTTGGACACCTACAGTGTCCTCTCTGCAACACTTAGACAAGTGTGATGTAAAAAGAACATCTTCTGAATGTGAGAAGCAGTCATAGTCATGATGACGCCATCCAGGAATTTTAAAATGTTTCTCAACAGTGTTCATTTGCTGATGTCATTTAAATCCTTGAGATTTACGGTAAGTGGAACAGTTTCATTAAACCTGACCAACAAAAACAAATATGTCAGTCAGTTTACAACATATCACTATGAGATACACTCTGCAAAAATATGGTTAACTGCCTGGTACGGTGTAAAAACATCAGCCAGAATCTGGATGGTCCTTTCAAGGTCCTGTTGGGTCTTCAGGTGTGTAGTAGGAACGCAGGTTGATGACAGTTCAGTGATAACGTGGAGGTTTGTCATTGTGATGGGCAGCACAGCAGCCCACACTAACTAGTAGTGGGTTTTTTCTTGTTGTTTTTTTTTACTAACCATTCTGGCTTCATGCCCAGCGTTGCACTAGTGTGGTGTGATGTGGTCGGACATAGATGTGTCCTGATGCTGTCTGAGAGAGTTGGGCCAATGCAGGGCCAGAGTGTCTTGTGACTGTGGGCAGCTGTTCTTGTATTGTAATGGGAATGAGTTACAGATGTGGTGTGAAGGTTCAGGAGGGGCAAGAAAATCACAATCAGTTTATTACCAATTATTTGCACAATACAAGGAATTTGTCTTGAGTGAAGGTGCCGAGAATAAAGAAAGAATAACAAACATAAGAACCAGCGATGTTTACAGAACCAAAGCATCGGTGCAATAATTCACATGTCTATGCAATTTGTCAAAAACGT
The DNA here is from genome assembly GCA_006937955.1 of Pachypanchax playfairii. Classification (NCBI taxonomy): domain Eukaryota; kingdom Metazoa; phylum Chordata; class Actinopteri; order Cyprinodontiformes; family Aplocheilidae; genus Pachypanchax; species Pachypanchax playfairii. Next base: position 3,509 of record SSNP01000090.1, read on the forward strand.
TCTGATATAAATGAGTCAGTGGGGAGGAGGAGGGGCTGACTCCTGTTCTTTACCAGCCAGGAAGATTTTCTATTAAAGAACATGTTATTTAGTTCATGATCATACAGAAACAACCTCACAGGACTGTTTTCTGCTTCTGTAGTTTCCTGCTGTGAACCACCCTCAGACCTTGGAGCGACGGTACCTGGGGATCATCGGCGGAGGCCTGCTGGACCTGCTGAAGGTAAAGCTAAAAGAAAAGAGCAGATAATAATGCGAAGGTCATTTACAAGTTTCAAATAATTCTACTTGTAGAATTCTCCTTGTCATCATGTTTTCATTACATGCATGTTGCCTTCTTGCTGCTTCAGGATCTATTCACTCATACTTTATGCAAGCGTTGCTGTTATTGCTGCTTCTGCACTGTAAATAGGAAGTCCATGTCATGGATGTGGGCTTCGTTCATCTTCTTGCACTTTTCTCAGCAGATACTGACTCACCACAAACAGAGTGTCATGTGAGGACTGACTTCAGAGAGGACATGCATCATTAATCCGATTTTTTACAAGATGAGATCAGATACGATCATTTAACAACATCTCTTTTCTGATTCCTGCCTCAGCGCTTCGTGTCTTGCAGGAGGAGCATTTGTGTCTCTGACTTTCTAGAAAAAAAGAAGAAAAGTAGCTGTCATCTTAGGTTTTAGTTATGACAAAACAAAGTTGCACTTCGGGTTCAGAAACCATTTTCATGTCGCCAATGTTATTCTGAGTACATCAAAACAGAATTCAGCTTTATTAAAGTCCACAAAGAGAAGGTATTAAACAATAATTCAAGTAAGAGGTAAAGCAAATGTCACAAATCATATTTCACATCTTTGTAGGACACGATTACGTGCAGCAGCCTGACTGTCATGATAATGAAGATGACTCATAAAATCATGACTGCTTCTGCTTGTTTGTGAGCTCCTGGATGCTGGAAGTGTCTGCAGGACTCACGGACTCCCTCTTTGTGTTTGTGTATTAGAACCTGCTGCTGTTGAACCCGACGGAGCGCTTTCTGACGGAGCAGTGCCTGAACCATCACGCCTTCCAGACCCTGCGGCTGGTGGAGCGGCCCGGCCCGGCCACACCTACACCTGTACGCTCCTCAAAGAGAAAGCCTCATCATGGAGACAACAGCACCCCCAGCAGGTGAGCAGAGAGCGATAACGTGAGTTTAAAACTCATCGCTATCTCTTCGCTGTCTGGTTAGTGATGCATCTTATGTTCCTGATGCAAATTTGCACATTTATGTGCAGTTATCTGCAGCTGTCAGTGTTCTGTAACACTCTGGTTAAATAGTTTGAGCCTTGTGAAACATTTTCTGTTCTGTTGACCAGCTATTGACAAATAAAGATAGACGTTGGGTTTTTATCTGCTTGTGCTGTTTGGAAAAAACCCTGATATCAGCATCTGTTCTCTCGAGACATGGAGTTCTTCAAGCATTATTTTATTAATTATAACTAAACACGTAGAGATATGAACATTTAAACAAATTAAAAAGTACATGAATCAGCAGAAGTCAGCACCTGGAAAGAGTTTTTGGAGTACTTTTAGTTTTTATTTTAAGGGACATAAGGCAAGATTTGTGAAAAACTACACATGCATTTCCAGTTTATTCAATGCTAATGGGTCATGAAGCATTAAAAACCCAAAATAACGAGGCCATCCGCATATATGTCTGTTGCCTTGGAAACGCTGTGTGCTACATAATGCGCTGCAGTTCGACGTCCGAATTTCCCGCGCAGTTGTAGGGATGTGACGTAAATTGACGCTGCATGCGCGTTGCCGACAGCTCTTGAACAGGAAGAACATGGCCGCCGTGGACTTGGATTCAAACACTGAAGGTATACTTATGGATGTTTCTGCAGCCATCAAACGACCTGCATCCACTCTCACCCCCCAAAAAAGTGGCACCACGAAGAAAAAAAAGACTTTATCAGCGGCATCTCGTGAGTCTAAAAAAAATATGACCGAAGCCGGGCAGGCACCCGCATAAATATTGGATATGCGTTCGGTTCATGGAGGGAACTTCAGCTGCATTTGGGAGTGAAAACGGATGCTGACATGGCTCATTTCCTTGTGACCAGGTGAGAAAACATTATAGGTCGTGTTTAGAGCCTGATACAGTATGAAAATGATGAGATCAAATCAAATAACAGAGTGGAGAGACCTGACGTGAAGTATGTTAGCCTCCCCGGTGCAGTGCTGTGAAGACAAACAGTCTGTAAAGTGTCTGTGCGCGCTCCCGTGCCGGCTTGGCTGGTGGCTGCAGTTAGCCACAGCGCCTGTCGCGGCAGCACTGAGTCAGATTTTGTAAAGCTGCCTTAAGTTCCTTTAAGATGTGACATGGAGGGGGCAGGACTTAAAACTTGTACTAAAACCAGCAACAGTCACTATGTACATAAATACCGAACAAATCTCAGTAAACTGCTTTTCACAACAAAACTAAACTCTGAATAAAACTTCTTACATGTAACTATTTCTATCTGTATGTCCACATGTCCAGGTGTCCCAGATACTTTATAATGTTTTAGTGTTTTGATCCTTCAGAACAGTGAACAGAGACAGAGTCTCTCTCTCCTCATGAATCATGTTGATCTCTTTAACCATGTTCTACACATAGCATAAAATTGACACGTGTAAATGTGAGGATGTTTTCTTCTCGCTCTGTTTCCAACCAGGAGCCACGGGGGCAAGAGCTCAGGAAGCCATCGCTCCAGCAGCAGAGAGTGCTCCAGCTTACCCCGACATGAGGATGTCCTCCCTAGCAACGACAACTTTCTCAATGGCAACATGTCTGCAGCCATGAACCTCAGCCCCACCCTGCATCCCAAGAACTACCAGCCCCAGATCTTTAACCACTCCACTGCCTATAGCATGGACCTGGCCAGCAGCAACCTGCCACATCTACTTAATCCCGGTGAGGCCAAGGGCAAGGGGGACTTTGAGATGAATTTGGGATCCAAGGCGTTTGACGGTCCTGGAGCCAAGTACCTCAAATCCAACTTCCGCTCGCAGCAGAACCGACACTCTTTTGTTGAAGGGAAGACCAATACGCTTCAGTCAGGAGAGAAACATGCTCGACACAGCTACTTGGATTCCTATAATTCCACACCCTCCTCCTCCAAGTTTGCCTACCTGAACTTGTCTAAGAGCTATGGCACACTTAGTGATGCTAAATCAGTGGGGAACTTAAATGATGTGCATCTGTATGCAGATGAGCCTTCATCTCGCTACTTTCCATCCAGCTGTCTTGACCTCACAGCTCCGAGTAGCCCTGCATCCCGCAGAGTGGAAAGACTGGGACCCGGTACAACTGGCCGAGGAAACATGCGCTCAGACAGAGAGAGCAACACTTTGGACTCTTCCTACAAACGCTCCTCCACCCGCCATAAGGCCTCAGAGGAGGCCAAATCACCAGATGCCCTAGATCCGGGGGACGGTAGCATCGAAAGGAACCATGTTCACTCTCTGTCTGCACCACATGACCCCTTGTCTTATGGTCAGGGATACACAAGTCCCTTCTCCTCCCAGCAGCGGCCACACCGCCACTCCATGTATGTAAGGAGGGATCACCAGAGGACACACGGGGCGGATGAGGGCCTGTTGGTCGGGCAGGGCTTGCCAACCAGAGCCAGCAGCCTCCAGCTTCTGTCTCCACAGCTGCAGCATCGCACGCTGCCGCGCCACTCCGGAAGCTCCTCCAGAGAAGATGACATGAGCAGGGTCAGTAATCAGCCCACATCAAACCTCTCCGAAATGGCGGGAATCCTAAGCCCACAGAATCTAATCATATCAAATGCCTGCACCAAGTTGTGTTATATAATTCTAGATCGGTCTCAGCTGGTCCTACGGTTCAGTCAGGATTTATTCTTGCAGCGTCTGTGAATAGCATGATTTGTGCTTAGAAATTCAGTTCCATAAGACGCCCCACTTAACTGGAAACGAAACAGCAGCTTCTTCTATTTGCATGTTGGCCTTTTTGTTAGGATGTAAGATACAGCCTGCTTGTTGTGTATTTAGACACACTATGGTACACTTATAGCACTTAAAGTGTGCGCATGTGTGTATTTGTATGTATGTGCTGCAACGCTGAGAGCTCTCTTCATGCTTCATCATGTCTCCATTAACAGAGCGAGCAGGCATCCACTGAAGTCACCCACAGCAGAACCCCAATAAGAGACTCCACAAGGGACAACACCGCGTCTTTTTACACACAGCAGCAAAAAAGCGAGGTCCGACATTCTGCCTGCACCCACCATTCCCCGCCCACATCCGCTCTCTCGGAAGGCTGGATGTGGGTGGCTACTGCTGTCATGAACTGCTCTCTGTCTCTCTTTCTCCATCTCTTTGCATCAGATGCCTCTTTCTCCATGTGCTTTGCTTCCATCTAACGTGACTTCTTATGATAGCACAGTTAAGCTTGTCAACAGATTTCAGTTGGAAAACATACGTAGCCTCTGCAGATGTTTGTTATTATGAGTAAGTGTAAGTCAGAATGCCTCCAGGTTGTTCAGCACCTTCAGGAAGATAAAGATACAGTATCATTTCAGGCAGAGAAGCATGCAAAGCCTTGAGCCTCTGAGGCTTGATGTGATTAGTTTCTCTGCTGTGACTCAGGTCGGCTTATATCATGACCAGCAAACAGAAGACGGGGGCTCCTCCAAAGAGAATCGCAACATCTACAGTGAATCCATGCCCAGGCGGGTGGGCAGCTTCTACAGAGGTTTGTTTAGTCAGGACTGAAACCTCTGGGTGTGGCTTTTCTAGATTGTCAACAACAGTTTAAATGTCAATATTTTAATGGATTTTACACCAGAGAATGAAGTCGTTTATAACAAATACAACAAATAACATTTGATCAATCACACTACCATGATTTGATTTCTGTTTTAATTTGTCGTAGTTTTAGAAAAATATCACATGAAACCACAACGATGAATAAAACTTTATTAGTTCTATATATATTGATAAACATTCTCAACATGGATGATCTTAGTTTAAAACTCTGGTATTAAAGGTGACATGCATTCCAGGCCTTTAATTCTTAGACTTCTTCTCCCTTCTGAAAGATAAATGCATGTTTTTCTCTGTTGTTGTTGTTGTTGTTTGTTTGTTGAACAGTTCCCTCTCCCCGGCCAGACAACTCTTTCCACGACAGCAGGGGTCAGACCCGTGATTCCGGTTTGTCTGGGGAAGGCAGCAGTTTGACAAGTCACTCCAAACGTCAGCCTGTGTTTGACCCCTGGTAATTATACAATTCGAACACAACACAAAATACTTTGATTTGTTTTAAAGGAGCATTTTTTTCTCAACTTTGAAACCATGACAGCAACACAAATTAGTTCACTGTTGCTGTTGTTGAAACAATGCTGTCAAACCTAATTACACGCTGCCCAGATGACGTGGTGGGTTTGACACAAATTGTCAGGTCTTGTGTGAAACTGAAAACTTCTTCCTTAGTTTTTTGGGGTTTTTTTTGTTTTTCAGGACTGGCCCAGATACTGTAGTCCTGAATGCCTCTGAGTCATCCAAAGAAAAGGAAAAGCAGGGTTTCTTTAGAGCAATAAAGAAGAAAAAGAAAAAATCTCAGATGGTAAGTCGAGTTCAAATGGATTCAGAATTTTAAGCTAATAAAATCGATGCCTCGCTTATTAGCCATCTGTCCGCATGCTGGATCTAATCCGCTGCTTCTCAGATGTTTAAATGTTTGCTTCATTGGCTGTTTTACAGAAATACATTTATTGTTGTTCCCATGTGCATCATTGTTGTGTGTGCCACCAGTCATGTGCTTCTATATTACAGATGGAAGTCCCTGATGGAAGAACCCCCGTCATCAAGAAATATCTATTCCCTCTGTTTAGTCCAAAGAATAGCATAAAGCATAGCTCCTCAGTGAGAGTCCTTCCCGTAGTGTCTCCTTCCATGGTACATGTTGTTTTACAATATCCTTCTCACCTCCTACCTCAGTGTCTTCTGTCTAACATTGCATGCATTTACACTGAACACTGAAGGGTTGACTCATGTTAGGCCTACTCCTTTTACATAATAGGAGTGCGTTTTTATTATAAACCACTAAAAAGTGACAAATTACAACTCATAAACAAAAACACCCACTAAAAAATTAGGTTTTGTTTTGGTCTTTCAAATAACAGATAATTATGTTTTACAGAGTTTCTAGTGAAAAATGTTAAAATCTACAAGAACTTCTCAAATTAAACGGATGAAGCCGAGAAGTCTGATACAGATCATCAATCACGCCTTCGTGTGCCGACGACCTGCATAAGCGCTCAGATTTTGGCTAAACGCTTGAAATTTGCTGCTTCCCAATGAAACAAAAGCATTTGATCAACTGTTCAAAGTGTGTCTAAACCAAAAACTTAATAACAGCTCGTGGAGGGATGGAGACGGGCTACAGGAATAGTTCCCGAGTACAAAAGCCACCATATTTTGACATGCTAAACTGCCTACCACCTCTGCAGCAGTAATGGTGCAGCATGAATCTAGCGTTTGAGACTCCATTCACATTTCTATTTATAAGTGACAGTTTGCTCAGATGCTGGCAGTGGGTGGGTGTTGGGGGGGAGTTGCTGCTGATGACAGAGCACAAATAAATGCAATCTGGTCTGAAGGAATTAGACTCAGAGCTTGTGAACAATTGATTGTACTTTATTTTTAAAAAACAGAAAGTATGAAAAAAACTAAACTAAGTTTTCTCTACAAAACTTTGTTGTAATAATTACCTCCTCTGTTTCATATTTATTTATTCAGGTAATTTTTATTTTTTATTCTCAAAAGAGAACCATTTAAGTAAATTTATTATCTAGCGATCAGTTACTAGTCAAGAAAATACAGGTTGAAAAATGAATGAAAATAAAACAGATAAACCCACATTTGCAGGTACTCCTCAACAAAAAGAACACAACTATATTCGGTCAAAAAGCAGCAGTTTTGTTTCGTTTGGATTTTCTCTGGTCCGTGTTCAGTCTGGTGCACAAACTACCCGAGAGCCTGTTTGTTATTTTTTTAAACAGGCAGAACGTCAGATAAAAAACTTAAAGGCATCTTGGATACTAATTAAAGAGGCCCTTCCATTAAAAACGTTTTTTTCTGAGATTTCTGATGAATATTTTAGCTCCATAGGTGTTCTTACCTTCATAGTGGGTGTGAAAACAGGTCAACAACTTCTCTTTCAGTTTTAATCTCTCAAACTACGCAGGTGGCGATAACACCCGATTTCTCCCGAGTCCGAACGGCCTGTATCTGTTTCGTCACAACTCCTTTGTTCACTAGTATTCATCAGCTCCCGCAGTTGAAACCACGCCTAGCATGCTGCTGGCTAAAAGCTGTAGCATAAGACGTAGCAAACAGGAAGAGAGAACGCCTGACGTTACCATGCACAGCGGGGCAGGAAACAGTATACCTTGCTCTCATAGGCTGGTTTGTTAGCCAATCAGAGTCCAGCAAATTTGAATAATGAATATGAAGAGTTGCTGCCGAAGCTGCCAGAACCAACCGAACCAGCCGAATTTTAATGCAGACAGATTGAAAGGTCTGTTAATCAGTGTTTCCTGACGTTTTTTAGATATAAAATGTTTCATATTACTGGTTAATACTTAAGAAATAACCACAAAGTCCTGAAATCTGTATGAAATGGCCTCTTTAAATGTTAAACATTAAGTTTGAAACATGATTATTATCCAGGATTAATCATTTATTTCAGGGTATTACAAATCAAACATATTTACATTCATATTTAATATATATTTGTGATATAAAAAACAAACAATTTATTTTTTACAATTGCATGGCATGCAGGTGTAAGTCAGACAGTTTAAAGAGCTGTGAAAGTATCAACAAATCTGGGTGTCTGTGTAAAATAATAATGAACTGTTATAAACAAACTTTCAATCATTTTTAGTCCTTAAAATTAGTTTTAAACCATTTAGTAAAATAAAGCAGTGTCGTTTGTTCCAGCTGAAGGAACGATTAAAGTATTGACAGACTGTGACTCTGAGCTTAAAATTGTTTGTTTATGTAAATAAATGCACATCAGAAAAATCTTCATATAGACAAAACTTTCCAGTTAACTTGTGAGTACATGAGGATTTACTTCCTGTTATAAGTATTAGTGCTTCATGAGTGTTCAGTATCTATAACGACTTCACAGGAACGTTCATATAAAGTGTGTCACTGCATGAGCTGTTTGTAATTTGACTTTATTTTAGGTGGTGGTGTGGGGCTACAGGTGATTTTATACCTGGGTGACGGCGTAAATACACACTTTGATATAGTTTATCTGGAATAGTTGATTAGTTTGACCACATAGTATTTAGTTATTGTGTTAAGACTGGAATATGTGATAAATTAACCAGAGTCAGTGTGAGGTCAGAAGGTGACTCCAGCACCATTCTTAATTATGATTATAAGCAATTTATTTCTATGAAGACAAAATGTTTTTTAATGATCAATCTGGGTCTTTAAATAGAAGGTTTTTTTATTTTTTTTTATCAAATATCAATATAATTATAGGAAGATTCTTATTTGATAATGGCTTGAACTTTAAATTTAAAAATAACAATCCTTTAGTTTTGTAGGTTTTTAGTTTCATCTTAAAATGGAACAAACTGATGATTAAAGACTAGATCACCTCTTCTTGCAAGATAAAAAAATAACTTTTATCAGCATAAAAGATGTAAAAAGGCATTTAATTATATTCTCTCACATAATGTAAATGTAACTTATAAAAAGAGTTGGTCCTGTCTGTAATGAACCCCTTGTGACATTTAAATAACTAGAACTGAAAGACCATTTAGTTGCACACACTGCATGTGAATGGAAAAATAAATGATACATACTTCATCTAAACCTACACTGTCAAATGCTTCTGTCAAATCTATAAAAAAAATCAGAATAATCTTTGACATCCAAAGTTCTACAAAGGTATCAAACTTTTATAGAAGTAAATATAATACTATATTCATCTATGTGTTTTTTTAATTCACTTAACTGGTGACAAATTAAAACAAACCCTTGCTGCAAAATATAATTTTCATAATGTAGATAATATTTATGGTAAAAGATTACATGAAATGCAAAAAATGTGTTTAGGCACTTTTTAATGTTCTAAAATGACAGATGTTTGGTTGGATTATATATTTGTTCTCTGTTTGGCAGGCATCTAGTGAAGGTATGGATACAGTCATGCAGAAATCATCCAGGTCCTCAGGTCATCAGAGCAGCCGCCACAGAACTCGTGACAAGAGCAGAGAGCGAAATCAAGAACGAGACAGAGACAAGGACTGGCCACCTGAGAAACTGTCCGATTCACACTCTCCAGTAAGTCCCACAGATGGAAGAGAAGCGTTTTCTTAATAAGTTCCATTTAAAAAGACTTTGATTTGATGGTGTTTGTATTTTCAGAGTCAGCCACTAAAGTCCCTGCGCAAGCTACTGCACCTCTCATCCTCCTCCTCCAATCAGACGGTGTCCTCCGATATGCGTTACCAGCCGCTGCCGAACTCAGCCTCCGCTCAAGGTGGTTTCTCTGAAAGCCGGGGTCACTCAGGGGTCAGCACGCCCCAGCTTAAGAGCCGGCAGGCAGCCTACCCGCTGCCGGGACAGCTGGAGACTGGCTGGCACTCGTCTGCCCTGGGCCGCCCCGAAGGCAACCCCTACCCAGAACAAATGAACGTCAAGGGGGGCCAGAACGGGCACGGCTTCGGACGCCCTTCCAGGTCTCGTATGCCAAACCTCAATGACCTGAAAGAGACGGCTCTGTAATCGTCACTCTGCAGCTCTCACATCCACCTCAGCATCCTGCTTTCCTTCTGTTGCACCTACACCTCCCCTGTAAATCAATACACTCGCTGAACACACACACACTAAACCTTCTGTTGTAAACACTGCTTGCAAACAGGCCAAAAGCCTTTTATGTCTTAATTTTTTAAAGCTTCCATGTTTGATAGACTTTATATTATTACTTATGTAATTCTAATTTGTATTATAAAGTAAATATGTTACAGATTCAGTATATATATACAGTATATATATATATATATATATATATGGATAGATAAAGTGTAGATTTTAAGTGTAAGTATTTTTGTTTTTATTAAATATAGAAATATGGTACATTTTACTGTGTAGTATTTCCTTAAGACTAATCTAAGGCATAATGTTTAACCAGTTGTTACACTAAAGGCTGGTAATGTTGGTAACTTCTGTTTATCTCATGCAGGATTGTAACTCTTTACCAAAAGCCTTGTGCTTGGATGTAATCTGTCATTCTGGCTGCAGATGCTCAGACGCATCACTCAACATCCACGCAGCATTACTGACAATCTGACAGTTTAAAACTCAAATTTTTGTTGTTTTTTTTCTGGATATTTAGGTCATGTTATCTATAAAATTCAGCCATTTTAGAAACTAAGATCAAAAACAGATATTCTAACATACACTGCCCTCTTTAGGACAGAATGAAGTACTGCATGTAGTGTTAAGCTTGGATTAACATTTAGGCGCTCACATTAAGCACTACACTATAAATCATGATTTCAGATCACTAACTTGTAATATATATTATTAAAAACAAGAATTACAATTGAGTTTTAATGACAAAGGTTTTAGTTATTCCTTTTGAATAATTACTAAACATTAATATTGAAATTTCCACCCAGCTAGCTGCTACCGTACACGTAAATGGATAAATAACATTTACATTGTTCTGAGCAAATTGCCAGTAAATGACCGACATCTGAAGCTCATTAAGAAGGTTGTGTTGTTCCCCGCCTCTAGGAAGTTTTACTTGTTGCACTTTTTTTTAACACAAGCCCTTTCCAAGTGGCTCAACTATATTCAGTTTGAAAAGTTAAAAAAATACACCCAAAACATTATACAAATAACTGCTGTAAAATTTTGAAATTTACTGGAATTGGATTGCCTTTGTTTGTTTGTATTATAATTATTGTTGGAAGTAAAATTTTTGCAGCAGTTAGATTATAAAAGCCATTCTGGGTGTTTTTGTGTAGTGATTCCCGCCATTTTGTTTGACTGCGCCCAAAGAACTTAGTATTCTTATCACAACTAACCATTTACTTTCTATGTACTGAGTAGTTGTTATTATGTTATAAAAATAAAAATAGTTTTTTTTTTTTTGCAAAATTAAAATCTATTTGTCTCAGTTGAGTTTGTTCCCTTTAGTTTTTTTGATTATCTTTTACTCTTTTAGCCTTTAGCGACTGCTAAAAGCTACAAGAGTAAATGACTTTTTAGACTAAAGCTAAAACTTGCTAACACTTGCTAAAGTATGTAGTTAAAAGCTACTGCTAAAAGTTAAACCAGTAGGGTAGTAGTAAATTATCTAATTCATTTTTTGCCAATAAGTTAGCAAGTTTTTTTCTTCTTTTTTAGAAGGGCTTTTAGCCTAGTTTTAAAATTATGTAGGTGATTGTTACTTGTCCATTATTATACATGCAGGTTTTGTCCTTTCAGCCTTTTCACTCATTTTCCAAAAATTTCAATGTTCAATTGAACTTTTTTTTGCTAACAGTTCCTGTTTTTTCTTTCTGCTGACATTTTATGAGCGTTCAGCTCCAAAACATTCAATTTTGTAACAACTCTCTTTAAATATAAATAATATGTTGAGTTTTTTTTAATCCAGATTTAACGCAGTATTTCCAAGTGCCCTCTTACCTGGCTGGAATCACTGCACTGCTGTGTTTTTGGCTGACTGCACAGGTTGAACCACTTGGATGGAGCTTTTAGGAAATCTCAGAGTGTAAACACATCTGTGGGAGAGCCAGTACTGTAACATTATTTTCTGTTGGAAATAAAGTGCCATGAGAGTAGCTTGGAAGAAATCAGTTCAAACCTTTTTTAAAAATGTTGCACTTTTAAAGAGACTTGATGGCTCAGCAATATTGCGCTGACTCTGTAAATCTTCCTCACCTCATGTTGATTGCGTGCACAGTGTGTGGATACTGAAACAGTAACACACAGAGTCTAGACATGACTGTGTTGTGTTGTGTCTCTGTAAAGACTGTGTACACTGTACTTGTCACAGTACGTCTCCCTCTTTGAATTCCTGTTTTGCTGAGGGAGCACCATGTATTATATTAATACTGATTACTTGTTTGGTATTATGAATAACAAAAAACAGAAAAAAAATCAGCATCTGTTCAAATGAAATTAAATATTAAGCTTGTGCTTTTGTTACGGACACAAATTAGTAGCATAGTCAGTGTAATTCTGCTTCTTTTTTTTCCAAATGAGAATATAAAAACCAACAAATGCTTAACAATTTTAGAATATTCATGTTTCCATATGTGACAGTAAATCTCTAATAAAATAAGCTCATTTGATTAAACAATCTCAAACTCTAACATTTGTTTTCATTTCCTTTAACTTTATTGAGGGTGGAAAGCCATCACAATGCTTTTAGACAGATAAATTCAGATGCTCTCTTCCATAGGTACGGCCTCCTAAAGCTCCCTGAATGTAAACTTTACCATAATGCATGCACAATGTACAGTGCTGTTTATAAGTTAAACGCAAGACTGTGTGAACTTTTTTCATTGTACTCACCCTCTCACCATCAAAATACCAGAAATAGGTTGCTTCACAAAGTGAAGTACAGGAAACTAAAATCTGCTAGTCTTAGCGTATGTCTGAGGGGTCCACAAATATGGAACATGTTGGACAATAATATAAAACAATCTGCTACATATTCCATATTTAAAAGAAATCTGAAGCGCAAACATCTGGAGAATTATGCACCTGATGGTTTTGCAGCTTAAGTATCTGTGGTTGTAGTTGCTTTCCCTCTATACATGGATCGAACTGAGAGTAAAGGTACATTTGTTGTATTCATTTAATATATATATACATATAATGTACTATATTTTCTTGGTTATAGGACTATGAAAGATAATTGTCCGCATGTCTATTTATTTTTGTATTATTGTAGCTGGACATGTGATTTGACTGTTCGATGGTGGTGGGTGTATTGGACCCCAATTTTATAAGCTTAGAGCTTCAAAGGGAGTCCATTTTCAAAATAGTATGGATCAGTATGTGATTTATGCAAACACTGAAATTGTGAAATAAACAAACAAACTGCATCAGACTGTCCAACCTCCCTGATGGAGTTTTGCTTGAGCCTCACCAAGGACAGTTGGCCATGTTCAAGGTCATGAGGAAGGATAATGAATCTTTCAGGGCTTGAATAATGCTCTCCTTTTATAGCCAGAGGTAATTTTGCCTGGGAAAGGGCAGCTGGTTGAAAAGAAGTAGTTCAAGTGCACTTGTTCATGCACATCAGCAGGTCCATCCTTATGGCGATGCGGGTGTGCCATCCCAGTGGCAGCAGGCGGATGTAACGAGCTACTATTGGTGGGCGCAGCAGGTTCTGCACAGTGGAGGAGCGATCAGAGTTCCCATAGAAGACCTGAGGAAATCAAACGGGGATCATGTTATTGTCATGCATCTGTACATAACGACACGTTCATCCAGCAGTGGAGGCTGAGATCTATGAGCTATTGTTCAAATTAAATTTACCACTGATGATAAATGAGTTAGTATAAAATGTGTTTTTTATTAACTCATCATAAGAAAACTGCTGAGCAGATCAGACAAATCAGGGTGTAAAATAATAACGTTTGTTGTTATTTTTGCTGAAATCTAAATCTAAACTTGACCTGGTTCTGTTCTGTGGACCTACCCTGTTGTTTCCTGTTTGGTCTTTGTAATAGATCCAGTTCAGGTGTTCCACAGTGCGATACTGGATGCTGTATTTAGTGATCCACTCATCAGCATCGCAGCGACCCTGGGTGAGGATGCCAGAGACCACACCCACTTCCTTCAGGTCGATCTGGATCCACTGGTACTGATCGTTAAACTTGGATAGCCATGCACACCTGACAGAAATGAATGTAAAAACTTTATTTTTCCATAATATTATGCATTATGTGACATGAACAGGAATGAAAAGCAGTTTGTAATAATTCACCCAAATCCTTGGTTGTTAAGGCGAGCCTTGTTAGGGATCCAGGAGGAGTACCAGCCAGTGTATTGGTCCTGATTGGAGCAGCTGATCTGGTCTGAGTTTACAGATCCTGATTCAAAGCCCAGGGCTCTGTGGTATGGGCATTCTGTGGGGGACAGTTACAGTTTTTGTAGCCTTGTGTTATATAAATGAAAATGAATTAAAGACTGATTTTTCTCATATGTGGTAATCTAGCTCACTGGGAAGAATTGTATGAAAAGGCTGAAGAAGATGATCAGAGGGATATCTGAGATGTACTTCTTTGCACATGCCATTGGATGCACCCTATTTTGAGTTCCCTAATCTGCTCATCACATTCCTGCGCAGGTAATAGGATTATCTGAATGGTATTTGCAGTTGATTTTTACTTTCACTGAGCAGGTGAGATAAGTTCATCTGAGGACACAGTGACCATCAGCTGTGAGATCATCACAGAGCTCCAGTTGTGCCTTCAAATGCCATAAAAAGGTAAATTATTCTTGTCTTCCATCTTGTTGTTTGTAGTTTTCTCCATCAAGTCTCAAAACTTTAAAAAACAAACATCCAACATAGGAAAGGCAAGAGAAACCGGATCAAACGGTCACGACTGGGTTCTTACCAGGCATACAGTTCAGTGAGTGATCCTGAGGTGGGGTCGGGGTTGAGACAGGTAGGATGGCTGCAGGTGTAGGTGAGTTAATGGACTTACAGTCACAGGTGCAGGCTTTGACTTTCCGTGTCCATGTCTCAATCACCTGCTGGTCCTCTTCCTGCAGGTCCTCTTCCTGCAGGACTTCCTCCTGAATCACCTCCTCTTCCTGAGAAGAATACAAAGAGTTAATCCAAGTTTTCTCCTGGAGTTAGTTCTTAAAAACTGGATTTCATGTTTCTAGTGGAATAATGTTGTACCTCCTGTGAGTGAACGGTGATCAGAGCTGTGTAGGTAGAAAAGCAGATGGTGAAATAAAACACAATGCAAAACTAAATGTAACAGAGGAATTTAACTTGATTAGTTTTACTTACTGTGAGACAGAAACAAGAGGAGCAGCACAGCAGCATGACGAGTCGTGAACACCATCTTCTTCTTCACCTGTGCTGAAATGACATATGTATGATACTTACCTCCAGTGGACAGGATTACTGTAATCCTCCGGCCTGTAATGGCCTTATCTAAACCTCTTTAGTGACACTCAGACACCCCGCTGGTGCAGCTTGGTTGTACTGCACCTGAACTTCACCTCAACAGTGATGAGTTAGCATCATTCCTATAAGTATTGATGTATTTTATACTTACAGTGTCTTCCTGTTCAGATGTTCACAATCTGTTCACTACAGAGAGGTTAGTGCAGTGTCCATCTCCTTGAGTTTGTGGTGAATAACAGTAAATAAATAAGTTTGTTAGGAGTCAAATTTTTAGCACACCAAAAAAAGAGTTGTTTGTATAAATAGTCTGGAGAATTAACCTCTTACAGGGTAACATGTGTCATGTTAGGCAGTACTCTAATATCAGTTTACTTTAACCAACTCTACCAGAAATAACTGATAAAGTTTAATTCCTTGTGCATTGAACCAGTTGGGGGCTGTAAACTGATGTATTCAGCATTTTGTTCCAATAGCTGGTGATCTGTCAGTCAGGAAACATTAAATTCAGCTCTGTAAATGGAACAATCAAAGTAGCAGCCCCTACCTTGGAGCAACAGTTGTTTTTTTGTTTCTTTATTTTTGTTTTGTTTTTTATTTTTATTTTTATTAAAAGGTGGGATATGGAATATTTTCATTAAAAGCAACGTTTTTAATAAAATAATGCCTCGATGGGGTGCTTAGAGGGTTATAGAATGAAAATACAGCATTTCCTTTAAAAATTATATTTTGAGTAAAATATTCTAAGATATTAATTTTGACAGGCACGTTGGCATTTTGTTTACATCTACCAGCCAATAGCTGGCAGAGCAGCGGGCACCATTTTGGGTTGCCTAATACCGTAAATAATCCAGCACAGTGAGGCTGGTATTGTGGAGTCTGCAGGTCAAGCAGCTGGAAGCCCCAGGGATTATATACTGTACCTTATTTGCTTGCCATAGAGGGGTTTCCCCTGGGGTTTCCCATGTGACGAGCAAGTTCTGTGTGGAAACATTTTTATTAGCAGCTATTAGCAGCTAGCTAACACGTAGCTGCTTCATGTTGCTGAAGTGGAGGAGCTTCGGGCCACTTGTTTGACTGGAAGACACACTGCAGAGGATTTTATTGCTTTTTTATTTTATTGGATAAGTGGGGCCTGCAGGATGGTGTGTTAGGAGGACAGAGGATCTTGAGAGGGACTGCTGAAAATTTTGGAGCAGCGAGACAATTATGAACTCTTTGCCACGGACTGAATCGATGACTGAGCTACAAACAGGTAGGAGCTGCTTTTATCAGAATCAGTGTGTGATCAGCAGGGCTGGAGAACATGAGGCACCAAGATGGCTGAAGGCTTTGTGCTGTGTTATTGTCTTCCAAGTTCCATGTACCACATAATTAGTCACTAGTGAGGTGGGATTTGTGTCTCCCATCTACTTAAATAAAAGCCATGTAAATTAAAAAAACATTTTGTATAATGTGTTTTTGTACATTAGTAATTCATTGGACACACAACTTTAAGTGAGCAATTAACCAGCTCTCCTAAAAGAGCAGAAATTCCCATCACAGCAGACCCAGTGAGTGACCTACATTTGAGTTGTTCATCACACTCTGTGAATGCTCAATATGTATTTCAACCCTTTATAATATATGCAATGTATTGTGTTTTAAAGAAGAAAAGCTTAAATAGTTACGTTAACTAAAAAAAAATCCTAATCCTTCTGTTATGAGAAACCTGATTCTGCTTCAATTATTCAGGGAGTTGTTGTGATGAAAAAGTTTTAATGGGCGTAACATCGGGACATGACTGTTGTCTGAAACAACCAATGACGATTAGGAACAGGAATTAAAGCGTCTAAAAGGCGGGACTTATTGAAATTTATCAACCAATGAATGATATCACGAATGTTTCAGTGGCCAATGAAAAGCTGAATTTGAAGTGGCCGTGTTACAGGGTGGAAGTGGGCAGCTCTGCTCCTCAGACGGGAGATACAGCGTTGTTATTCATGGTAAGTAGTTTTGAACACGTTGGAGTCTTATTTTTCGCTTTTATATAAAAATTTAGTTTAAACTCTTGGTCGTGTTGGGAGCAAGCTAGCGCATGCTAATGCTAGCAGAGGAATAACGATGTTAACGGTACTTCCGTAGGGCGGTGAATATAACGGAAAGATGATTTCGGTCATGTTAAACTATTATTATGGAATAACGGACTTGATTATTGGCAATGAGAATAATTTCTTTAAATAAATTGTAGCACTGTAATGTATTTATTTAGAATATGTTTTATGTTTCTTTTAATCAAAACATAATCTGCAGAAACATTTGAAAAAAGTGATCTGGTTTTATTGTGGCGAGTTGTTCTTTTCTAACAATCTTCTGAAGTTATTTTGATGAAATTAGAAGTTTTTCACGCATGTTCTTCCTGTGATGTACTTCATCTGGTATAACTTGACTTCATCCTGCTTCACAGACATGACTGATGTATTTGCTCGCTTGAATGCTCTTATTTTTGTCTCTTCATGCAGATGTTTCTAACCACCCACTGCTTTTCCTCTCATCTTTTCATTTACATCCCTGCTTTGTCATCTCTTCATTTTAGATGCAGTTCATGCTTCTGTTCAGTCGTCAAGGCAAGCTAAGGCTTCAGAAATGGTACGTGCCTTTGTCTGACAAGGAGAAAAAGAAGATCACCAGAGAGCTGGTGCAGACAGTCCTGGCTCGAAAGCCCAAAATGTGCAGCTTTCTAGAGTGGAGAGACCTAAAGATTGTGTATAAAAGGTAGGAGGTTATTTAACTTCCCTGGGAACAAAATGATGTCTGATTGAACGCTCAGAGAAAGGAGTTATCTCACGTTTATCTGAGCAATTTGTTGACCTACCAGTCAAATGTGGGATTTATTTAGGAAGACTGTCCGTCACGACTGCACTCAGATCTCAAGAAGAAAGAGCAGGATTTTTCCCCCTCATTATATCCTGTTGCTGTGCCAACAGACAATCAGGCAGACTATTGGTAAACCTGAGTGGCCCAACAGAAACAAATAGAACTAATGGTCCTGAATCAGACAGGACTGTTTACCATTTGTAACGTGATAGTTCTAACTTATCCCTAGTTTATTATCCCTTATCTGGACAAGGAAATGGTTTCCAGGAGTCGTTTAAAAAGAAAATAAACTTGATAACTCTGGTGCTAAGGTCAGATTATGTTTGTTTTAATGTGAAAATGCAACACATTTTTTGCATTTAGGAAGTTTTGCTTAGCAGAGAATTACACAACTATCAGACTGGTTTAAGATGAATGTTTTTGTCTCAGTAATGTTTTTAGAAGCAACAGTTGGCTCAAGATTTATACGCAGAGGTTCAATTGCACCATAAAATTGGACATTTTGCTCTGAACAGAACCTACACATCAATGTATTTTTGACAGTCACACTTTTTTCTGTATATTATAACAAACTAGGATCCCATTTACCAGCGGTCTCCCTGTTGTTAAGACTTTGCCTGATAATGGCTGCTGTAAGTTTTTTGTTATTAATCTTCAGTTTTTTTTCTTGAGTTTTCTATTTTTTAGAAAACTACCTCTCGCTGTGTAGATTGGCTCAAACGAATCACAGTTAAAATGCTGATTCACTATCTGAGCTGAAGCCTTTATGCTTCCTGAACTTGGATCAAAGTTGTATTTGTTTGCACAAGAAGTAAGAAAAACCAACTAGGCCATGAAAACACTGAGAATCCAGAGAGTCACAGGTAACAGGTTTCAGTACCTGCAAGAACCCTGTTTACCTGAGATATGGGTCACTTCTTTATTGTTGTTTGTCTAAAAACCAAGTTCACAGTCCATTTTGCCCTTCTGTCCCTCCGGCTCTGAAGGGATCAACTGACCAACTCCTTTATTCGCCAGTCATCACATGCTTAAAGAGAGCCTTTGGGATTATCAGGGATAAAGAACCATGAGGCTTAACTGATTCAGCATTCTGCTCTGGTTTCTGGCTGGAATACTTTGCACACAGTGAGCAGCCATTTTTAATAATAACTGAAAAGTGCTGTTTGTGCACCATTTAGGTAAAAAGGGAGACAGTATATCACTTAAAGATTCTGTCAGAGTAACACATAAAGTCAGTTTTGCTCGTTGTCACTCGTCTGGTTGACGGCGCAGGTTTTATAATAAAAGCTGCTTGTTGAGCTGAAGTTGGTGGGCCTGTTGTTTATGTTACAGATATGCCAGCTTGTACTTCTGCTGTGCCATCGAGGATCAGGACAACGAGCTCATCACGCTGGAGATCATCCACAGATATGTGGAGCTCCTGGATAAATACTTTGGCAGCGTGCGTTATTTATTTATTTATTATTATGTTTTTGTTATTAGGGATAAAATCTCTCACTTTGAGTTCCAACTTGTGAAACTTCCAAATTATGTAATAAATTGTGCATATTTTTGGTTCATAGGTTTGTGAGCTTGACATTATTTTTAACTTTGAGAAGGCATACTTCATTCTGGATGAATTCTTGCTGGGTGGCGAGGCCCAAGAGACGTCCAAAAAAAATGTCCTGAAGGCCATCGAGCAGGCCGACCTGCTGCAGGAGGTAAGAAATCCAAACAATATTATTCTAAAAGCTTCACATAACAGGTCTGATGTACATGTTAATATTTTAGTTTATTTTGGTGACAGTTTATTCATTAAAACTAAATATTTTTCTTTTTATTATTACAAACAATAAGGCAAATAAAGAACAATATTTGTTTGTGGAAACTGAACTTGGACACACTTCTGAAGTGCAGTTACTTTGACCTGTTACTGGTCTGGAGTATTTGTTTTCTCTCTGCTTCTGTTGCACCACAGCTGTTTTTAAAGCTAAAAAGCTCTTTTTAGATTGAAGCACGTCAGGACTGGCGATGCCACCGTGTTGTTACTTTATTTTTCTGACTGTCTGTTGGTGCTCATCATCGTGCTTTATGTGTCTTGCATGTAGGTTGCTTGATGTATTTACTTTTTGCAGTTGACATGTTAACTCTGTTTGCATGTGTATTCTTTACTACTGTGATTTGCAGAATCTAGACTTTCAGATGCGCCTGTTCGCAGGTACAGTTTATTAAACTTTTCCTCTTGTAATTTTAGTTCTGTAGCTTTAGACTGTAGATTCACCAGCAACGCTGCAGCAGCAGATACAGCATGTTTCAGGAGTCTGGAAGTTGTTGGTGTGTTTTCTTACTTTAAATTAGCATTTTAGCTAAACTTTGATCTCTGATGGCTTCTACTAACTATCAGCTGTAATGTAATGAATAGTAATTGTATCTCCAGTGTTTAGAAGGTACCTCAGATCCTAATGGGTTATCACTCATCAGTAATTCTGTTCTCAAGAAAAAGCAGCATTGTCGTCTTTAATAATTCTTCAAATCAGATTAAAGCTGTAGATGGAAGTAATCTGAACTCGACCTCAAGTCTAGAAACAAAGTGTAATAATATGCATCACTGAAACTGCATTAATACAAATTTCCTATGTTTATAATTCATATAAAGAAGCACAATCAGAGTTACTATCCTGCAGAGACACAGTAGGTATAAATTCTAACTTAGCAGCAGTGCTGTGTCTCTAGTAAATAAAAGTGTCACTTCCAGACATTAATAAATAACTGTATTTTAGTACAGCACTGTGATTATGACTTTTGTTTAAATAATGCGTTGTTGTTGGCACAGAATCACTCCTCAAGTTAAAAACATTCAGATCAACATTATGTATTTGATTTGTTTGTTTAGTTATTTTTTGTAGCAAGTTGTTAGCTAGGCTTGTGTTTTTATTGTCTTTCACAAACCATTTGTCTCCGTTACAGGATTGGACTGTGATGTAACTTTACCAAAGAACTGTTTTGATATTCAAAATTCAAAAATATCTGAAATTTTAACTTGGATGGAGAAACTGACTTAAATAGGAAAGTGTAAAAAAGAAGAAAAACTAAACCAAAACCTAAAACTTCCTGCAAACTGAAGCAGGAACACACTCAGCTGATAAAATGGATAGGTAGGATTTGGTGTGGTAAAGCAGTGCAGTGTAGGGTTGATCTAATTGGTCAGGCTGATGGCTTTACTGGATTTGTTTGCTCAACATTTAGTCAGATGATGCTTCAGAGGTCCACGGCTAATGAGTTCTCTGAGGGGAAATCAGGACTCTGCTGACGGCCCATTAACATCCACCAGAGGAAATAGATTTTCTCTGGAACCAACGGTCAACACTGACAGAGTGTCTTTATGTAGATGGTAAAAGAAGATGAAATACTGGAAAAGGCTTTAGTTTTAGTGATGTCACAGGGTTAAACAGACACTACCGGTCAAAAGATTGGACACACTGTCTCATTCAGTTGAAGTATGTATAAAAAGGTTAATTTCCTTTCTGATGTTCATGAATGATAAAATTGGTTCCTGCATTTGATCAGCAGTATTTCTATCAGTTGTGTGAACAATTTAATATTCAGGCAAAATATGAGGACACCAAATTTTAAACCCACTCATGTTCACCAGCTGAACATCTGAATGGACCAAAAGTTTAATGATTAAAGAAATATTAAAATCTGTGAAATGGTTTAAGAGAGAAGAGAGAGGGTGTAAAAAGTCTCTGATTGACTCAGTTCTGTATTTATAAAGCCAGAGTGAATACTGGCTTTATAAATATAAATTATAAAAATTTTATAATTATATAAATTATAAAAACTGAAGTTTTCCCAATAAGGAGATCTTATAAAAGTATTTGGTCCTCCGTTCTGGCAACAAGTAACTACTAGCCTGTTGCACTCAGTCACCACTGCACATCATTACCTTCATGCTGAATGTATTTCTATCAGTCCAATGCTAATAATTTTGATTTAAACATAAACTATGAGGACACCGGCTCCCCGTGACCCTGAACAGGAACAAGAGGGTACAGAAAATGGCTGACTAACTGTAAAGCCCGTATCAGGCACTGAAACGCATAGCATTTTTATTCTTTTTAGATAATGTAAGATAATAGAAGCTAACAAGGCCATTTTTATGGCATGTTTATTTCTAACTCCAAAGACAAGACCACAAAGGGAAGACTGATCTCTGATCTCATACTAACAGCACTGAATCAAATTTATCATTTTAAACAACAAAAGTTTATTTAAATCGTATTTTATACCAGTTTATAGTAACGTTTCTCCATCTGTATTTACACAAAGTTTATTTTTTACAATCCTGAGCGACCTTTCAGCTACTTTTCTCTAAAAATGTCCAACATCAGTAATAAATGTGACTTTACTGTAAATGTAAATATAGATTCAAACAGGAAGTGACCTCGCTTATTCAGTCATTCTTCCTCATGGTGTAGTGGTTCTTCTGTCTGCTCCAGTATCTGGATCACGGATTGTTGGTTCCAGTCGTTTTACAGGTTATATTAAAAAAGAAAAGGAAAGCTCTTGTTAATGAATTATTATGAAATAGTACTTACTCTTATTGTGGTTAATTTATAATCCGAAGAGCAATCAGATGATTTTTTTAACAGCAGTAGGAGACAGTTTATCTGCATTGTGCTCGACAGCACAGCTTAGCAATCAGGCTGCACAGCTGGAACTTTTAAAGCACCACAGCGTTGTGATGGAGACGCGCATGAAAATAAAATCTAGCAACTGGCAGAGTAAAGTTGGTGGGAATCAGCATGTTCGAAGGGACTCAGTTTGGAGCAGGTGCTCTTGTATATTTAGGATTTAGTAGTACAGTAAGTATATGGAAACATTTAACAGCAGATTTAGTGGAAGTTTTGGATATTTTTTTCTCAAGAACTGTCATTAGTTTGTTGCCAGAAATCAGATCTTCTTTTGGAATAATGAAGCCTCAGATGGTTAGCAGCTCAGCTCAGACGGAGAGACATCAGAGATAAACCAACAGCTGTTGAGGTCGAGCACATTTTGCAAATGTTGATACAGTCGATCCCTAAAAAGAGACAGTGGATCATTCTGTCTGTCTTATGAAACATGTTTGCCTCACAGGTGTGATGGTCCCAAATATGGCGTCAGAATCTTCTGGTCTTTTCCAGAATTAGGACGTATAAGGTGAATAATTTGTGTCTGTGGATCTCGTGTGTCTGACCCTGTAGAGCCCTGTAGTGTTAGAGGTGTGTGTATACAGTGTGTGTGTAGCTCCGGTCGGCTTGGTGAGACGGTTTTCTTGATACGAGTCTCCTCACAGCTCAGAAGAAAAATATTACAAATGAAAGTCTTGTCTTTGTTTATGTTTTACACACGTTTACATGTTACATTCTGGTGCTGTCCACCATTACGGCTCCTATAAGAATGTTTATATGTATTTAACTCAAATCTGGATAAAACACAGTGACACCGTAGTCTGTCTTTATAAACAGATTTGTGGTTGAGGAAACGGTGGAGATCAGTTTGCCTGCAACTCAGTGACCTTCATGTCCTGCAGCTGAAGTGTGTGAATGTGTCTGTTGGTGTTTTGTTTTCTAAGCTGTGTGCATTTCTCTCCCTTCAGCCCCGACATGAGTACTTTAATGTGCCTGTGTACTGATTGGCTGCCATCGCTGCTGCTGCTGCTGCTACTATCCACCCTGCATGCTGAGCTACTCTGTGCCTGGCACCTTTCTTTCTGCCCTCGAACACCTGACATTGTTGTTGGTTTGGGGGAGGGAACAATAGTCCCACTTTTTCAGTTCAATGTGGCACATGACAGTCATGAGATGGTTGTTTTAGGAACGTCTTCACATATAAAAATGATTTCCTATAAGATCGGCACTCGGCTCACCATCATGTTCCTAAAATATTCAATTATTTTAAATATGACCAATATTTTCATGCCTGTCATGGATCTTCTGAATTTTCTGTAATGATTCCGAACGAGTCTTCAACATCCATCTTAATGTTTTTAAGCAGAAGATTTACATCATGTGTCATCGGGATCCAAAGTGTTCGAGCATCAACATGCACGGCTCAGAACGTTAGAGATATTCAGCATCAGATTCCATTTTAGCATTAACCCAAAGTTCAACATGACTTTTAGAATACATGGAAAATAATTTGACCTGACAGAAAAATAAAAAGACACTTCAGATATTCCTTTTCAGGTGTTGACGCATGTCGATTCACAGCATTCTTACCTCGCTGCTGGAGGCGGGACATTCAGCCCTGCAGTAGTCAAGGCCCAAAATTTTGTCACCACTTTTCAACAGTGGAAGATGTGGAGACATTAAAGGTGGTATATGAATATCAACAGAATAACACGGCACAAAGCCTTCAGCCATCTGGGTACCAGGCTCGTTAACCCCCCGCGCGCGCTCCAATGCTGAGGTTGACTAATATTCCTCACCAAACCCACTCTGATCCCCGATCCGAGCAGGACAATAAAATATCACACGTTCAGTTCACTAATCATGCTCTCCAGCCCCGCTGATCAGCTTTGTTTGAAGCTCAATCATCGATTCAGTCCGTGGCAAAGAGCTCATAGTTGTCCCGCGACGCTTCTAGAGCAAACCAAAACTTTCTGCAGTTCCTCTTAAGATCCTCTGTCCTCCTCACACATCATCCTGCACGCCCCACTTATCCAATAAAATCAAAAAAAGCAATAAAATCCTCCGTGGTGTGTCTTCCAGTCGAAGCTCCTCCACTTCAGCTACATGCTGTAACTATGTATTAGCTAGCAGCTAATAAGAAAAACATTTCCACACAGAACTTGCTCGTCACATGGGAAACCCCAGAGGGAAACCCCCTATGGCAAGCAAATAAGGTATATCACCACATATCCCCGGTGCTTCCAGCTGCTTGACCTGCAGGCTCCACAGTACCAGCCTCACTGTGCTGGATTATTTACGGTATTAGACAACCCAAAATGGTGCCCACTGCTCTGCCAGCTATTGGCTGGTAGAGGTAAACAAAATGCCAACGTCGTGCACGTCAAAATTAATATTTTATAATATTTTACTTCAAATATAATTTTTTAAGGAAATAGTGTATTTTCATTCTACAACCCTCTAAACACCCCGTGGAGGCATTATTTTATTAAAAATGTTTTATTAAAATATTCCATATCCCACCTTTAACTTCCATATTTCTTTAGTCTAATTGTTAAAGCTTTGTCTTTTTAAAATACATCTAAACTCTTTTTAACATTAGAAACACTCTTGGATCAGGATGACACACGATTTAAAAGTCTCAAGTTTAAACCTTATTTCAGTTGAATCTGACAAATTATGTTTTATTATTATTCTATGTTCCTGTTCTATTCGTTTCTGTTACAGAGACTGTAGCACAGAAATACACCAGCCTCTGTGTTTAAGTTACACAATATGTCAAACATCAGATTTGTTTAGTTTTAAATTAAATGTTGGAACAAAAAGATTTAAAGAAAAAAGCTTGTAAATTCTGGTGTTGCTTAAACACAGATTCCAGACTTGTGATCTTTTTGTGTAAAAATGAATCATTTATATTTATTGTTCAAATCACATCTTAGTTCCACATTATTATTATTATTCCACATTATTTTAGCCATGTATGAGTTGTGTTATGTTTTCTTTTACTCCTTCTTAAGTGGGTTTGTCACTTCAGTTAATATTTTCTCACTTTGCTTAATATGTTTTACTGGTTCTTCTTGTGATTTCTCAGAAAATTTAAATTATTATGTTCAGATTTTATCAAAAGACACATGATCTAATGTTTATTGTTTAAAAAAAAAATAAACTGATTAATTTATAATTATTTATGTAAGAAACTGACTATGAAGGTATAAGCAGTTTTAGTGAGATTAGGTGATGTTGAACGTTGCACAGATTGTGGAGCATCTTTTAAAATACCACATAAAAATTAATGAATAAACATGTAGATTAGCTTTACAAGTTATTTATTTATTATAAATAAATGGAGATCACTTAAAAAATCTGTATACAGTGTGATTCTTATTAATGTGTGTCCTATAAAGAGAGGTTTAAACATCAGACCTTTATAATAAACTCAAATAACACGTTCTTATAATAAATAAATTATTTATGATTTTTTTTACATACTGGTATCTTTGTTTGTTAAACTAGTTCTCTGAGTTTTTGTTGATTATTTATTTATTTTCTGCATTTTGACACCTTATGGACTTCAGACTGATGCTGTGCTGAAATTATTTCGTTTGCTAATTAAAATATTCATTGTAAATAACATGTGATTAATTAAACAACAGTGTACGAATACATAATGAAATGATTTTACAATAGAAACTCTGTAGAAATGAAAATAAATGTTTTTTTGTCTTACTGCTCTAATAAAACTCCTCTCTTTACCTTTGTGCTGAGCCTCGTTTTAGGATGCCAAAGTAAGTGTGTCTCCCTCTTTTTGACTCAAACCATCAGCCCTCATGATTTCCTGGACAGTGTGTATGAAAGCAAATGTGGCTGTAATATGAACTCAATTGTCAAACTAATAAAAATCTACATTAAAGCAATTAAGTTATAAGTTAATATATGGAATACTTTTTTCTACATAATAAAAATCTAATCTTAAAAAAAACACATTAAAACTTTTAAAATACAGGCTCCAAATTGTAATGTACATAGAGAGACAGACAGAGACAACAACATACTACTTGAAGAGATGCCTGCAAATACTAAAAGTAATCTTAAGTACACTGCTGCAATAAGAACGAGCTGTTACACAGTCAATAGTATATTGTTCACTGTTTAATAAAGTAAATGCATACTCTTAGTTTTTACTTTAATACAAATAAATTACAGTTATGATAAAAGGTATATGTTAAATTTTATTTTAAGCATTGAATGCAAGGAAAGTTGTTTCTTTGTTGTAACAACAGTTCTTGGAAATAAATCTGTTTCTTTCCCTTTTAAATGATGCAACAATAGAAAATTCCACTAATTTGGTGAGTTTCTTAAGGACACAGTCCACATACTCCCCACGCGACTCTGCTGCTCTATCCATCAAAGCATTTTCCTTATAAGCAGGTTTTTTAACAGCACTGTTAAACTCCATTAAACACACATTTTCTAAATTTGTATGATGTTAGACTGGAGCTGCTGCAGTGTGGAGGTTGGATCCTCTCAGGCATACAGTTGTATTTGTGATGGTTGTTCACAGAAGGCGTGGCTCTTCTCTCCCCTCACAGGAAGCAGAGACCCCTCGCAGCGTCCTGGAGGAAATTGGACTCACATAAACATGATCTTCATCATCCTCATGTACCACTTTGTGTGCCAGCTACTGTTCAGTTCATGGCTGATAACTCCTTTGTGCAAACATCATCTCACACACATACAAAGACGTGGTTTTCCTGTGCATCTGTACTCAACACTTTTTTCTACATTTTTATAAAATATGTAGCGTTTTAAATTTCATATTTGTGCTGTTATTTAAATGTGACATGACTAGCTGTTATTTAAAAATAGTATTGTTTTATTTTTATGTTGCTTTTCAATACGACATCAAAATGATGTTGTAAATTAAGTTTTTAGCATCTGATCACGTCAGAGGAATGCATTAGTTGGAAGAAAGCAGATGTTTTAACATCATAAAACAAGCTGTGCTTATTAACACGAAGTCCAAAGTATTACATCAACAGAACCAAAGAGTTTAGTTCTATTTTCCTGTGTGGAGGAATTTAGTTTCAAAGCCCCGTGATGGTTTTCAGTTTTACACAGTACATATTTATCTAATGAAATCCATTCACTGCGTTTACAGTATAATGCACCACTGTGGTCTGTAAATATAGAGGCCTAAAAGTTGTTCTCTCTCAGTT
Organism: Pachypanchax playfairii; assembly: GCA_006937955.1. Lineage (NCBI taxonomy): Eukaryota > Metazoa > Chordata > Actinopteri > Cyprinodontiformes > Aplocheilidae > Pachypanchax > Pachypanchax playfairii. Next base: position 31,416 of record SSNP01000090.1, read on the forward strand.
CTCATGTGTCTCACACTGTATAAAGTCTGACTGGACTCTGGTTGGATTTAACATTTAATGCCTTAAATCACTGGTTAATGTTACTATATGTAAAATAAACAGTATTACTGTTTCATTACATGTTTTTATGGCAATGCAATGTAGCAAGCAAACACACTGTATTGGTTTTAATAATCAATCAGTTTCTTTAATGTTTGTTGCAGTTTTGTTTTTTTATTTGTTATAATTTTGAGAAAATCAACAACTAAGATATTATAACCACTAACCAGTCAGTTGTACTGATGCTCAATCTAAGATACACAATTATTGGACTTGAGGCTTAATTTGGTAACAGGACTGATTGAAAGGGAAGTAACTGTAAAAATTATCAAAAAAATGATCAGATTCATGTTGATGTGAACTCTACAATCTGCTGTGATATAACATGTTTGTGGTACTAAAAACTAAGAGCAGTTCAGTCAGTTACAGCATTTGCAATTTGGGTATTTCTCACAGCAGTAGTGACAGAGCTAGATTCAATACCACCAATTTGATTAGACATTTACAAGTCAAATACTCAGCTGACAAAATAAATTCACCAAACTGTCTGTTACAGCTAGCACAGATAAGTAAGGTGAATAAATTAAGGCTCAGATTATTAATGTTGACTGATTCAGATCAACATCCAGGAGAAATAATTTTGACTGAGACATCACTGTGATTCAAGAGTAAAATTTAACAGCAACATGAAGCTTTTTAGAGTGAATAAACGTATGAACTTCTATGATTAGAAAAAAACACAGATCTCAAGTAATCATGCATTAAAAATTAATGAATCATCGTAACCGTTTACTGTCTCTGATGATGTATTTATCAACAAAACCATCATTTTATATCATCTTACGCCAAATGATAAAGTGTAATAGTACTTGATGTATACACAAATACTTGAATTGTGATGTTCTCCATTTTATTACTGCTTCAGATTAGCATTTACACATTCAGCTGATGACATTCTGTTTGGTGTGAAAAGGGAAATAAACAGAATATTATCAGCCTTGTTTTTACTATTATCTCTGTCTGAAGGTCGTGTTTTCCTCCAGCAGTGAAGCGAGCTGACAAAGCAGAAAGATGCTTTCATCAACAGCTTGTTTTCTCTTATTCTTTGCTGATGACTCACAGGAAGTGTCATTTACACAAACAGAGAGAGGGTCCATTTACTATATGCAAATGAAATGTAGAAATTCAGATTACTTTTTCTGTCAGATGTTCAATAGCATCTTTTTTTTATGCCGTTTATGTTCACAACCATCAAACTGCCTTCATGCCTTTAGCAGATGTGTTTTTACACCTCGGGTCATTATAACGCTAATATTTAATATTCAGTTCAATTCAATGTTTGAATAAACCTTTAACTTATTGGAACTTTTCATAGAGGAAGAAACTCAAATCAGGCAACTGTGTGAATGTATTTAAATACTTTTGAAAAATAACCTCTACATTAATTGGCTGGATTATTAGGTTGTTACCAGATTGTTGTGGAAAATTTTCTCTTCCAGATCAAAGTATAAAAAAGTGTAAACGCTTATTGCAGTATATACAAGTGAAAATTCATTTATTCTGCCATGAAGAAAAGTGAATTGGCTTGTTGTTTATTTAAAAATCAGGATTACACCCAATTAAAATATATTTATCTGAAGTGAATTTGTTTCTAACAGACTCCCCTTTGTTTTCATTTTTTTTAGTCTTTTACTCTTTTCTATTGAGCAAGTCTCTGTTATAAAAATTCGATTAGTTTAATTTGACAGCTAGTAACATTTTGCCATACAGTTCACTTCCGCGAATGTAACTGGTTGTTATGGAAACGAAGTGCTCTGAATATCAGCTAACGGTAGATGGCGCGCGCGGGCTGCTCGTGCCACACTTGTCCCTGTTTTCCAGGGATGGGGCTGGTTTTAGCTTAGCTCATTTAAACTCTCCGAAGTGTGTCAACTTCCAGTTCTCGGGTTGTATGATGAAGCAGGAAGAGTCGGGCTACACTCTCGGTTAAAAACACAAGTTAGCGTTTTATTAAAGAGCGTTCTGTTTAAAAACAAGATGAAGAATGACTAATGTGAAGCTGGTATGTAGCTACTTGCCACCCGACGATTATCCTGTGTTCACCGGTTTCTCCATAAGTTGAATTTCCAGGTAAGTTCAGTCGCACCACGAGCTGTTTTAATATAAGCAATGTATAATTGTTTTTGTTGATACATCTTTGAACTTTTAGTCAGTTTGACCACAAACTTTGTTTTTCACAAACTGAGTTACTAAACGAAGAGGTGTGTTTAAATGTAGTCGTTGGTTCGGCCGAGCGAGCGTTGGTTCTATTGTGTTGCTCGACACAGTGATGGTGTGTTTTTAAGAGCATTAACTTTAATTCACACCGTCTGGAGTTTAACAGAAGGACTTTAATTCATGTGACAGATTTAGAATACTTCTCTCAAGGAAGTGTTTTTATACCGTAAAAATACAAAGGTAACATGTTGTCCCCCCGACAATCAAAGTTTAATTATTTTAAAATTAAAAGCTCCGTGACTGCGTGGGTTTAAAGAAATCCGGTTTAATGTGTTTGTTATTGAAATTAACCGACGTAAAATGATTAGAAATACACCTGAAAGTTCTGCAATCGTGTTATATTCTTAGTCTGGGGCATTTGTTCATGATAACAAACACATAACTGTCACATTTCGGATTGACTGTATGTTGTTTTTTATGTATTAGTATCTGTATTTTCTCTCGTTAAACTCACCGTCATCCCAATGGGTAATTGCCATAAAAAATATATTGATAGAACAGGTTTTTGTCACAGTGTTTGAATAAATCATGATCTTTGTTAGTTGTCTGTTGCCATTTTAACCCTACACAGTAAAACAAACAATGTAAATATATTTTTAAAAACTTCAAACCGTTGTTTTAGGTCTTAAATTTACTTAGTAGAAGTTAACATATGATTATTCGTTTGATTAAACACTTATGTTTGCTGAATGGCCAAATTCTAATCTACAATAAGTGTTTTAAGACAGTATGATTTATCTATTTGATGTACATGTTTTGTTATGATTAGACAAAATAAATAAATTAATAAAATTTACAGTGGCTTACAATACTGTGGTGGTGTTCATTTATTATTTTGGATTCAAATTAAAAAAGTCAAAGCAGGCTTGGCAAGTTGTCTGAAAATAAATGGAAGTTAAACAGGAGGACAGCCTGTCCATTACACCCCCACAATATAGATTTGTGTAAATAGATTTATGTGTAAACTATTTAAACATGAGCTTTACAGCTTTTTGCTCCTGCCAAAAGCCAAATTTTTTAGTTAATTTAATCAAATTCAATACTGATTTTCATCAGTACAACACTGCAACAGAACGTGACCTGAAGTAAGTGTAAATTTCATCTAAAAGTAAATATTTAAATGCTGTATGTTTTAAGGGGAAGCATTAGATTAATTTATGTCACATATAATATATATATATATATATATATATATATAATGGTGTCATTTATGATTTTTTTTTAGTACCCTGTAACAAGACGATGGATTCCCAGGGACATATGCACCACCAAGAAGCAGAGAACTTTTGGCACGTGTCACAGAAATCAGGGGATCTGGATCAGAGGGCCAGAGATGGAGAGGGTTGGAAGCTGGTTCAGGTTTTTCTCTCGGGGGGTGCACCTTGGGGGTTTACACTCAGAGGAGGACTGGAGCACGGGGAGCAACTGCTCATAACCAAGGTAAACAAACAAAAATCAAATCCTCATTTTATCAGAAACACATGAACATTCATGTGTTGTGTTCAAGTTTGTTTGTTACTATGCAGAATTGTAGTTTTGTCTTTTGAGGTTTTTACTCAATTAATAAAAGTCAGTATTTTTTTTAGAAATTGCACACTTCAGATTAATCAACATAACAGTGTAAATATCCTGTTAAATGTTTGATGTTTTGGTAAAAGTTCAGAGACTAGCTGAGACTTTTCTGACAGTTTCTTACAACTTTTACTGCTTTGTGTACATGGTGGATGAGTTGCTGAGTATTTTTTTCCATCTAATGCAGGACAACAAAATGGCAAAAATGTAAATGCGGAAATGATAATGACTCATTTTAATATGTTGAACACAGAGGACTGTGTCTGGTTCTCTGAGATCACTGATAAGAACACAGCGTTTGTTGCCTGTGTAAATTAAGTCTGTTAGTTTTTAGGTCAGGTTGAAATTTACATTCACATTAACTAATATATGACTCACTGTGGGGACTTTTATGGTTATTGTAATTCAGTTGAATTCAGACATAGTTGCTCATTGTAATTAGATATCCTGGGAAATATTTCAACAACTACAAGAAGAATTGGCTCATAAATTCCAAATGTTTTCGTTTTGTACCACAAACAAGTCAAAACTTCTGATGATTTTTCCAATACTTGCCTAACATATCTGTCAAACTGATGACATTGCCATTAGTCACAGTGAGGTTTATGGGAAATGCTAATTGGATCATGCTTGTATGTGTTCTTATGGAAAACTAAACATTTAAATGTGGTTAACATTCAGAACGTCAGCATATTAGTGTGTTATTGTCTTCTTGAACTGAACTGTGTCTCAACTGGAACTCAGACAGCTTGTAACACAGCTTCAGGTTGTTCTTTGTCATTTGTACACGCAGCCTCTCTTTTTTAAGAGTCTGTACTCATATATCTGTGTAACTGCATTTTTAATGTAGTGATTTAGTTGACTAGTTGTTATGAGTGACCTGGTGTCAACAGTACCAACGAGAAGGCGAGTTTCTCTGAAAACCCACTGTTTACTCTGTAATGATTTACTACAAAGGACCTTGCTTGTTAATTTGAAACGATAGAATACCTGCACCTGTTTGTTGGAAGCTGCTACCCTTCTTGATTTCTGTGTAACATTTCTGTATTGACACAAAAGAGGGGTCCGAAGTTCATCAGAGAGCAGCAAAACTCTGCCATATGAGCTCAGTGGTTTTACAAACCAGATTATAATGACTAATTCTGACCATTATAACTTTAAGGCCTGTAAAGTAGAATATTTCCCAACCTGGCTTGAGTTATAACTGGATCTAGATTTAGCCACTGAGCACCACAGCTGTCTAAAAAGGACCAACAATAGTGAACCTGTTTACAACAGATGGTAAGGTTTGTTTTTACTTTTCAGCTTTATTATTTCCATTCTGGAATAAGAAATATTTAAATATTTGTATACAGTTTTTTATTTTGTCATGAAAGAGCTCAGAGTTTCACTTGTTATGACCTACTATGTTGCATGTTAGCACTTCTTGTAGAGGGTAAAATTTCAACGTGAAAGCCTGCTGGCAGAACCAGGAAAAGGGAAGGAATGTTGTATTTTTTTAGATGCTTATATTGCATCATTTTTGTGCCATAAAATGTGGATATAGTGTAAACATGAGGATGTGATATGAGTGTGTGGGCACTTTGCTTGTTTACACTTTATGCTTTAAAGTGGGTTTTTCTTATATCTAAATGCATGGTTTTTTTTTTTAGAGTTTTTGTCCTGACTTGACTGAATTTGATTGTTTTCTTATTCCTATGTATTTTTCCAGCTTGTTTCAGTGAAATATAATAAGAAGGGCTCATGGTTTGACAGGTCCAGTGTATTTGTTAAAAAAGATCCTGGATCTAATTAAAATTCTCAACATTCTTTTCATAACTCGGGTTCTGCTAGAGGTCCTGATGGATTTTAAATTCTTAGTCTCAATAAACTTCAATGATCCTGTTTTACACAAGACATCTGGACATGCACCTCGTACATAGCTCTACTCTGCTAGAATCAGACTTTATATGGAAGAAACGATATTGTTGGCTGTTTATGAACCAGACATACTGGAGCAAATATTTCTGCTCTTACACACTGTGATAGATCACCTGCAGGTAAACAGGTTTTGCCAATTATCTTAGCTTTTTTGTGCCAACGTTGTGGGCTTTGTTTAAAGTGCCAGAGGACTGATCAGCCTTGAAAGGAAAGATGATTTGGAGAACATGTAGACGTAGTTTGACGATCAGTAACAGAATTCTACATAAATTACTTTGACTTTTGTATATAAACTTTCATAGTTTAATTCTGGGAAGAGAATGAGTCTGTGATTCCTCTCGTTTCAGGCTCTTTATGCTGCTACCATACAGTGTATGACTGTTATCTCCAGAGTTAAAAGATTCATTTTCAGTCTTTTACAATCTGTTGACAAGTCTCATGTAGGTACATGCAGGGTATTCACATTTATACTCAGGGGAAATTTCTTTACATATCTGAGCTAAATAAATCTTTCCCTAAAATATGCCTGTGGATGATTGACATTGTGGTGTATTTTTGTAAATCATAGTTGAATCTCGACCAGATCAAGTTTTTTGGTTGATGCCTCAGAAATCAGTAAATATTTATTTAACAAGTCTTAGAGTAACTTAGAAACTATATAAATGGGTATTTTCCCTTAAGAAAACTAAATTGTGAGTTTCAGTGAGCTGGCTTTAACAGCTACCTGCTGTATCTTCATTTGCTACTTGTATCAAATAAATGTATGTTTGGAAGAAAATGGTTTTAAGAGTCTTGAAAGCTGGGAAAAAAAAATTTAGGTGGTACTTATATTAACACTCGGATACTTCAGGGTGGAGTTTCATTGTGATGGAGGAGCACAGAACATTTCTGATTGGTTGAGTATCTCTGGAATTCTACTGACAGCCAGTGTGTGTGTGTGTGTGTGGGGGGGGGGTTGTATTTCTGACCTCCTGGGGACCCGTTTCCTGACTTTTACTATCTTTCTGGGTTCCGAGGGTTCTTGTGGGGACCAAAGCCTGGTCCCCATGAGGGGGTGTAAGAAATGATCCAGGAGGAATTATGTTCTGGGGAAATGGTTGAGGGTTGAATTGTGTTTTAATAAACTCCACTAGGATTTAATCTTAAAGAGGCCATTTCATACAAATTTCAGGACTTTGTGGTTATTTCTTATGTATTAACCAGTAATATGAAACATTTTATATCTAAAAAAAAACGTTAAGAAACACTGATTAACAGACCTTTCAATCTGTCTGCATTAAAATTTGGGTGNATGCATGGTTTTTTTTTTTAGAGTTTTTGTCCTGACTTGACTGAATTTGATTGTTTTCTTATTCCTATGTATTTTTCCAGCTTGTTTCAGTGAAATATAATAAGAAGGGCTCATGGTTTGACAGGTCCAGTGTATTTGTTAAAAAAGATCCTGGATCTAATTAAAATTCTCAACATTCTTTTCATAACTCGGGTTCTGCTAGAGGTCCTGATGGATTTTAAATTCTTAGTCTCAATAAACTTCAATGATCCTGTTTTACACAAGACATCTGGACATGCACCTCGTACATAGCTCTACTCTGCTAGAATCAGACTTTATATGGAAGAAATGATATTGTTGGCTGTTTATGAACCAGACATACTGGAGCAAATATTTCTGCTCTTACACACTGTGATAGATCACCTGCAGGTAAACAGGTTTTGCCAATTATCTTAGCTTTTTTGTGCCAACGTTGTGGGCTTTGTTTAAAGTGCCAGAGGACTGATCAGCCTTGAAAGGAAAGATGATTTGGAGAACATGTAGACGTAGTTTGACGATCAGTAACAGAATTCTACATAAATTACTTTGACTTTTGTATATAAACTTTCATAGTTTAATTCTGGGAAGAGAATGAGTCTGTGATTCCTCTCGTTTCAGGCTCTTTATGCTGCTACCATACAGTGTATGACTGTTATCTCCAGAGTTAAAAGATTAATTTTCAGTCTTTTACAATCTGTTGACAAGTCTCATGTAGGTACATGCAGGGTATTCACATTTATACTCAGGGGAAATTTCTTTACATATCTGAGCTAAATAAATCTTTCCCTAAAATATGCCTGTGGATGATTGACAATAGCTACGTTTACATGGGCACATTTAATCGGAATAAACACCCAATCGGATAAAAAAGACGTCATGTAAACATGTCAACCCGAATGTTTTGATCCGATGCAGCCTGATCCGAAAGAAATTTACTTCCGATCGAGAGGGGTGGTTTTGTCCGATCTTCATTCGGATAGACGTGCATGTATACACCCATTCGGAAAGAAAGGGTGAAAAGAGCCCTTTGCGCATGCGTACAACTTCAGCGTGACGTCTTTCCACTGTCGCAGACTCAAGTAGAAAACATAGCGGGAAGTAAACAGAAGTGGTCTGCTGGTGCAGTCATCCTGTCATCCTGCTCTCCTCTCCTGTGGTGGAGGAGCAGTAGTAATATGTATTCAGCCGCTAGCTTGGTTAATGCGACCAGTAAAAACCCAAACATAAAGGTAATCACCCGCAGAAGGTCCATATTGGGGATAACGTGAGTCAGCTCGAGCACACGATGGGGCGGGAAAGACGTGCAGAAAGGACGGAGTTTGTTTACTTTTTTTCTTTCTCCGGAAAAGACAACTCGCTGTGCGCATGCTCAACTCATTTAACCTGATTGAGTGCTTGGTGCATGTGTACTCATGGCATGATCAGATCATTTCAGTTAGTGTCCATGTAAACAGGGATTTGGGAATTCAGATCGACCAAGATTTTAATCAGATCGGGGAAATTTGGCGCATGTAAACGTAGCTATTGTGGTGTATTTTTGTAAATCATAGTTGAATCTCACCCAGATCAAGTTTTTTGGTTGATGCCTCAGAAATCAGTAAATATTTATTTAACAAGTCTTAGAGTAACTTAGAAACTATATAAATGGGTATTTTCCCTTAAGAAAACTAAATTGTGAGTTTCAGTGAGCTGGCTTTAACAGCTACCTGCTGTATCTTCATTTGCTACTTGTATCAAATAAATGTATGTTTGGAAGAAAATGGTTTTAAGAGTCTTGAAAGCTGGGGAAAAAAAAATTTAGGTGGTACTTATATTAACACTCGGATACTTCAGGGTGGAGTTTCATTGTGATGGAGGAGCACAGAACATTTCTGATTGGTTGAGTATCTCTGGAATTCTACTGACAGCCAGTGTGTGTGTGTGTGTGTGGGGGGGGGGTTGTATTTCTGACCTCCTGGGGACCCGTTTCCTGACTTTTACTATCTTTCTGGGTTCCGAGGGTTCTTGTGGGGACCAAAGCCTGGTCCCCATGAGGGGGTGTAAGAAATGATCCAGGAGGAATTATGTTCTGGGGAAATGGTTGAGGGTTGAATTGTGTTTTAATAAACTCCACTAGGATTTAATCTTAAAGAGGCCATTTCATACAAATTTCAGGACTTTGTGGTTATTTCTTATGTATTAACCAGTAATATGAAACATTTTATATCTAAAAAAAAACGTTAAGAAACACTGATTAACAGACCTTTCAATCTGTCTGCATTAAAATTTGGGTGGTTCCGGCTCGTTCCGTCAGGCCTCGAGCAGCAGCTCGTTCATATTCATTGTTCGGATTTGCTAGACTCAGATTGGCTAACAAACTAGCCTATGAGAGCCAGGTATACCGTTTCCTGCCCCGTTGCGCATGGCAACACCAGACGTCGACGTCGTGTCTTCCTGTTTGCTACGTCTTATGCTAACAGCTTTTAGCAAGCAGCATGCTAGGCGTGGTTTCAACTGCGGGAGCTGCCGAATACTAACAAGCAAAGGAGTTGTGACAAAACAAATACAGGCCGTTCGAACTCGGGAGAACTCGGGTGTTATCGCCACCTGCGTAGTTTGAGAGATAAAAACTGAAAGAGAAGTTGTTGACCTGTTTTCACACCCACTATGAAGGTAAGAACACCTGTGGAGCTAAAATATTCAACAGAAACCTCAGAAAAAACGTTTTTAATGGAAGGGTCTATTATAGGACCTGAGCTGTATTATAAACTGGAATGAAGGATCTACAGTGACAAACCAAGAATTATGTTCAAAACACTTTGAATTTCAGTTTTTATAATTATATTTCTCTGGCCCATTGCTCGAGTTTATGGGGGGCAGTTTAACTGTCAACTCTTACAAGTGTCACCAGTGCTGCTTTTTGTCACAACTCTGGACCTTTAAAAAAGCCACTTTGACCTTGTTAAGCGCAGGCCAAGAAAATAACTTTTCCTTAAAACTTTGAGTTTTGGTAAATATTGTCTTTTGAACCATATAGTTCATTTTTATTTCTTAAACTATCTTTCTACCATGATGCAGATCAATTTATTTAGAACGCCTTTAAGAAAGTTGTCAGTAACCGTATCATAGTCACCCTTGTGCTAAATGTAGGAATAAAAATACAGGTTGGGGAAATCCGTTTCCTCAGTTTATTAAAATGTATACACAGGTCTGTGTACAGTTTACGCAATGTCTCTGATGTCATTCTGTTAGAGTACAAGCAACAGGGCATTTTTGGAGTCATGTACATTTTCAGTCCCCAAGATCAGAACTTCAAGGACAAACTGTAGATAAATCTCACCCCTCCTTTCCACCGGATGCGTCAGCAGCACGTTACTGCAGCAGCACGTCTCGCTCACGTATTCTGCTGCTACCAACACGACTTGAGTTGTACTGAAATGTCTGTAAAATGCAGCGATCAGTTGAACTTTGAGTCTGACTCTCCTGATCCAACACAAACCAACATGTTACATCAGAATGGAGACTAATTACATTAAAAGCAGCAAATAGTTTAACAAATCTATTGTCAATGTTTTCAGTTTTTTGTTGCAGGCGATTTAAAAAATAAGTAAATTGAGTTTTTGTGTAATGGCACATTTTTGGCTCCCTGGAGCTTCCATAGTGTTTGTTTGCTGCAACAGACATGCAGCAAGAGACCCCATACTGCAACATTTGCTGAAAGCCCATGGCAGTCAAAGGTAGCAGCACCACAAACCTGTTCCAACACCTGAAACAGAGGCATTGAGCCAAATATGAAAAATGCCAGTTTCTCTGAAACGAACAAAACCGCAGTGACCAACAAACCTCAGCTAAAAACAGCTAACTGTTGCCAAATCTTTTGCACAAGGCACCTCATATGACAGGAAAGGGGTACGGTGGAGAACAATCACAGAAGTGGTCACTTTGTACATAGCCAAAGACATGTTACCCATATATACCATGGAGAAGACGGGGTTTATTAATTTCGGAAATCAGAAAAAAAATTGTAAACCAATCAGAGATTTTGTTTTTAGGCCATATCTCCCAGCCCTATTTTCAACATTTTAAAGCATCAAAATATTATTGTTATATTAATATTCCGGAATAGCGCTACAACTGGTGGCAGCTTGTTGGAGTAGCTCTGTGACTTAGCTAGCATTTGCTAGCATTCTTTTTTTGTTATTTTTGAGTATTTCTTGCTAGTTTAGGAAATATTTTCAAAATACTTTTCTTCTGATTTGGGTGCTGTGCTGATTGAGTTTTTTGCTTCATTTGTCACTTTTTTGCCACTTGTTATGATGTGTAACCATGGCAACAAGAGACTTGTTTACAAGAAAGAGCAACTAACTGACATTTCTAAGGCTGAAATAAACCTCAAATTGAAACTCTGGATCCCTGATGAGCTCAAAAGAAGAAGACATGGATGCAGAGCAGGAGCAAAGAGAAGAGAGATAAAGAAGAAGGTTAAACCTTCACTTCCATCAGTCATATTGACAAATGTGAGATCTCTTGCTAATAAAATGGATGAACTTGAAACTCTGTTAAGGACCCAGCCAGAGTATCAGGAATGCAGCATCATGTGTTTTACTGAGACATGGCTAAAGGAGCAGATCCTGGACTCCAGCGTGTCTCTGTCTGGCTTTCAAACAATACAGGCAGACAGAGATTTGAAGAGGAGCGGCAAAAGAAAAGGAGTTTGTCAGCTGATCACATCTGCAGTCACCTGTTGGGGAAGCAGCATCAGAGCAAGTGACATGAAGAGGCTGAACAGATGGAGGACTGGTTCTGTTCTGGGGACTGAACTAGAGTCTCTTGAGTTGATTGTCCAAAGGAGGATGAAGAACATGGAAAACCCTCATCATCCTCTTCAGAACACAGTAACTCAACAACAGAGTGTCTTCAGCCAGAAGATTCTTCATAATCCACTGCAGCACAGACCGCTATAGGAGATCCTTCCTGTCCACAGCTAGAACCCTCTACAGGAGATCCTTCCTGTCCACAGCTAGAACCCTCTACAGGAGATCCTTCCTGTCCACAGCTAGAACCCTCTACAGGAGATCCTTCCTGTCCACAGCTAGAACCCTCTACAATGACTCCCTAAAGAAGAACTGAGCTACAACACTTAATTTCTATTCGGGGATTAATAAAGCATTTTTGATTTGATTTGATTTGATTGATATTAAACAGATAAAAGACCTGAGACTCTTTAACAAAGTGAAAGTTGTTTCTTTTTGTGAACATTTAAGTAATAAATGACCAAACTACATCCATCCAACCAGTTTTTATAACCTCTCGTTCCTGTGCAGGATCTTGGTGGTACTGGTGTTTATCTACAGCAGCATGAACAACAAAATGATCTATGTGTTTTTATAAACATAAAGGTGGAACGTCATACTTTAACTATAAGTGGATGATTTATTTTATAAATGATTTAATCTTAATTTTAAGGGTCAAAGTTACTTTGTGGCTCTTTAGAAATTAAATTTATTATGAGTGATGGGAAAGTGTCTCTTTCAGTCAAAAAGGTAACAGAACCCTGTTCTGGAACTGTAGAAAGAATTCCACTGAATCAAAAGAAACCTAAAGTTTACAAAATATTATCAGTTTGTTTGTAGTTTTTGATGCCTTGTCAAACTACAAAGAATAATCCTACAAATGTGTGCATATCAGGTTCATCAGCCAGGACGTCTGTCAGCAGAAAAGACACATTCCTCTCTCTCATTGCTGCCACATCCTTCCTTTCATGACATGAAGAAACATGAGGCTCTTTTTTAGGATGCTGAAGAATTCAGGATGGCTGCAGTTGAACTGATTACAGCCTGGAGGAAGAGGGTCAACAAAGGATGTGGTGTAGTTTCAGCTAATTTGGGGTCTCTAGTGAAAACTGTTGTGAAAAGCAGTGACTCTCCTACCTTGATGTAGAGTGTACTGTAGCTTTATTTGCTCTTTTGTTTTATTTCTCAAAGCTCCTGCTGTTGTTTAGTCTCTTCTTTACATTGAGTTGTTCCTTTCTTTCTTCACTGTTTAGAAATAAAATTAAAAAACTCACATGTATACGACCAGTAAAAAGTTTCTACACACTATCTCATTCAGTTTAATACCTCCAGGCTGCTGAGGGCAAGTTGTTCTAGAATACGTCCTTTTTTTTTTTTTGCACTGTGTATACAACACTTTGTACAAGACAGTTAGTGCTGATGTCAGTGAGTATTTAACCCTGATGTTCTCTTTTGTTTAGATGTCTAGGTCATAAGTTCTAACTATGTCTTGCTTGTTTTACTTCGGCTAATTTTTAATTATAAAGAATGTAATTTCGGGTTAATTTACACATTTTATTCCACATGATCCCCATCGTGTTTCAGGTAACTCATAAACAAGTGTTTGGTTTACTTACACAGTTCTTTATTGTTCTGCCACAAGGAAAGAACATTAGCTACGTTTACACATTTAATCGGAATAAACGCCCAATCGGAACAATAATACGTCATTTAAACATGTTAATCAGAATTTTTTGATCCGATGCAGCCTAATCAGAATGAAATTTCCTTCCGATCGAGAGGGGTGGTTTTGTCCGATCCTCATTCGGAATGAAGTGGTGAAAAAAGCCCACTGCGCATGCGTACAACTTCAGCGTGACATCTTTCCGCTTTCGCAGACCCAAGTAGAAAACATGGCGGCAGGTAAACAGAAGTGGTCTGCTGGCGCAGTCATCCTGTCATCCTGCTCTCCTCTCCTGTGGCGGAGGAGCAGTAACAATATGTATTCAGCCTGTAGCTTGGTTAATGCGACCAGTAAAAACCCAAACATAAAGGTAATCACCCGCAGAAGGTCCATATTGGGGAAAACGTGAGTCAGATCGAGCACACGATGGGGCGGAAAAGACGCTCAGAAAGGACAGAGTTTGTTTACTTTTTTATTCCCCCAGAAAGACAACTCACTGTGCGCATGCTCAACTCATTTAATCTGATTGAGTGCTTGGTGCATGTGTACTCATGGCATGATCAGATCATTTCAGTTAGTGTCCATGTGAACAGGGATTTGGGAATTCCGATCAAACAAGATTTTAATCAGATTGGGGAAATTTGTCGCATGTAAACGTACCTATTGATATAAGTAGACTTTTACCACAATTCCACATGAATCCTGGTTGATTATAGCAGATACAGATTGTATGCAGTGTGAATTGTTTGTATTTGTGCCTTTTGAAGACTGTATATAGTTAATCTAAGTCAGATAACTTACGCCACTCAGAATCTAGCCTTGCAAAAGATATACATCTCATGTTTTGTTGTACCTCTGCTCAGTCGAAATGAGTCAAACAAGAAAACTTTTCCATTTTGAGTTCTGACAGTGTTTTGAATCAGTTTTTAACTTTGTAACTCAGTAAACGTATCGGCATTTCTCCACTAAATCCAATACCATATCAGGACGAGCTCAGGAATCCTGCCAGCCAGCATGAAAATCCACCATGTTAAACCCTCCATCACAGAAAACTGAAAAAACACCACAGCTTGATTAGTGCTGAGTTAATCTGAGGCTCCAGTTTTCTGGACATCCAGGTCTTCAAGCTCACACATACTTGTGTAGTTAAGTCATAAGACCTTCTCTTGGCTTTTTGTATGTTTATGTGCCAATTGCTAAGCAATATCTCGCTCCTTTCTCACCGTACTCTGTTATCTTTCAATCTGAGATCAGATTCCTGCGTGAGGGTGAAAACAGTACTGATCTTAATGTTCTGTACTTATGACTTTTTACAGAAACTGAGCTGTAGCTGCAGTTCTGTCAGTTTAATATCTTCTGTCTTGAGTTACCTTTAAGTCAGTGTGTCTTTAGAGATAATCAAACACTACAAGTTATGAATTCTTTGCACAGTATCCTTTTCACTATTCATCTCTTCGTGTTGTTACAGGTGTCTAGCTTCAAACAGACACAATACTGTTTGTTTTTAGATCACGCTGTTGGTTTGGACAGCAGCTTTGAAGTGTTTTTCTTGCCTTTGATTCGGGTCTTCAAAAGCTGCCTGCTGGTCACTTTTGTAAAAAGTGTGATATGGATTCTACCACTTTTGGGCTGCAGCTCTACAGAATTTGAGGCTTTTATAACAAGGCTAATAGCTATTTGGGGAATTTTTCATAACTAGAAAACACATGGCAGAAAATAGCAGGATTTTTATTTTTATTTTTTTTTTAACAAAAATAAAAACAGAATAGTTGATTCCACATTGTGACATCCGTTTTCACATTTTGGTCGTTTCTGTTGCACAACAGTTGTGCCGACTTTCATGTGTTTAATGTAAACTGTCTTGTCTTTGTTTCTCAGTGTGCAAATGTGCTGATGTAAGATAAAGTTTATGAACCATCTCGCTGAATAAACATTATTGTACTCATCAACTTATGAAACCCTTGAAACCAATGAGTGAAGAACTTGGTCATTCTGTGTTTCCTGCTAAACGTCTTGTGTGATTCATTTATGAATCAGTAACTTCAACTAAATGTCTTTAAAAGTGTCCCATTCAGTGGCTTAAATGAATTTTAACTCGTTCTGTTTTGGGGACTTTAGGTCCAAGATGTTATTGCATTTATTCTGATAAACAGCTCTTTGCTAGTAATTCCACATAATTTTTAATGGACAAGACTTGAATTTTAGGCTGTATCCCATTTCATAGTGACGGTGTCTTGCTGATTTGAGATTACAAGTTAAAATATTCATTTATGAAATGGGGAAACCTCTTTATAAGGACAACCAACCACCAGATGTCACAGACTAGATTTAAGTACATGAATGGTTTTATCCTCATTCCAATATGCCATGAAGCTAGTTATCTATCCTGCTACAGATATTGTTGTACACTGCCTTAGTTTCAGTGTATTGACAATTTCACTGAACGTAGTAAATATTGAAAATAAGACTGTAATGGATTCTGATAAAGCTTCTAAATGCTAAAATGTTGATTTTTACCTTCTAATCAGCTCACCTGAATACTTAAATGTCATGTTATCTTTGTATTTCAGATTGAAGAGGGAAGCGAGGCAGCGGCTGCAAGTCTCCAGGTGGGAGATGAGCTTGTCAACATCAATAAGATCCCCCTGAGTGGCTTCAGACAGGAGGCTATCTGCCTAGTGAAAGGCTCCCACAAGACCCTTAGTCTGATAGTAAAAAGGTAGGTACTCTGTTTCCAGTCTCCTCTGTACCTGCTACCGTCACCACCCATGAGCATAACAGTTTTACCATGGTAGCAACTCCTGACTGAGGTGACAAGTGAAGGTGGAAGATCTAGAGTCTAGTAGATGTCTGTACTGTTTGTATGTAACCTGGTCTGTCCATTGGATTTTCTAAGTTTTCTCTCCAGAGTTCACAGTAGCTGGATTGTCCTGTTTTACCAGGTCAGTTGGCTTTCTGTCAACAGAACTTCCTGGTTTATGAGAATATTTGAAATAGGAAGAGAGGATGACATCACTGCATCTGTTAGATCCCACGGAGACAGTAGTTGAGACACACAATGGGAAGTTATTATGTAAAAGAGACCGTGTGGTACGGACACTTTTTTTTAGCAAAGCGTACATGGTGAATTTGTCTCGTGCCCTCTACAATCAAGTCCTTTGCATTGTTTCTCTGACTGTAGCTCCAACACTACATTTATTTGATCCTCACCCTGAAACCCACATCAAATAATTCCATTCACATTTCTGATCCCCAGACAGTTCTTGTGATGTAATGGCCTTTGTCTTATTCTTCAAGTTTCATATCTTGTTTTACTGGTGAATCATGTGTCAGCTGAGTCGCCTCATACAAATGTCCTTGTGTGTGAAACACTGGTTTCATTGTGTCTCCTGGTCGTCTGCATTACTTTCTGTATTGTTTCATATTATAATGTAATCCCTGAGCATGTCCTACAGTACGAGGAAGTTGACACTGTCTTTATGCCTCTACAGGGACATGGCTGAGCCTCTCACTCATTGTGTTTTTTTTCCAAATAGAGATGTTTATTGTTGGATCTGGAAACTAAGAAGATGTTTAACCTTGAAATTGATTTGTTGACTGTATAACTTTTGATTGTTATATTTGTGGTGATACTAACTTGCAAATGTGATAATTTTTACATTTAATTTACACTGTTCACATTGATTTTAGCAAAACGACCAAATTAACCTGCTGCATTCTTAAAACTTAAAATAAGGCTTTTGTAAAAAGGAGGATTTTGTAAACGTATAGATTTTTTATTTAAAGTAAAGCAATCTTAGTATGTTTGAATGTTTTTAACTGTTCACGGAAAAAACAGTGTATGAGTTTGATGGTTAAAGAGCTTTTTTATTTAATATTTTTCATTTGTTTTTCATTAGTTAAGGAATTTAACTTAATCATTGCAAAATTATTTTTTAATAACCCACATTAGCTTTAAATCTTATCCTCATGGAAACAGTTTTCCAAACTTTTCATTGATTAAACTATCCCTATAAATGTGATAATCCCAGAAATGTCTTCACCCACACAAAAATATCTAAAACTACATAGAAAGCACTTGGAGAGCGCAGACCTCTGCCCTATAATCTGATTTACACCTTAAACTCATAAACCTACATTCATTTTATCAACATTATTGGGTTGAGAATGAAATGAAACATTTAGTATTAGGAATGACTTTGGAATCGTCACTAATTCAATAGTTTTTTCAGGAAAAACAATATTTTACATATTTCACATGATTTTCTGGATCACTCCTAAAACCGAATTGATTGGTCCTGACACTGTTCCTGACTTATCCTGAAAATTTCATCCATATTCATCCCATGATTTATTCTATTAAGAAACTATTTATTCTAATAAACAAACTCCTTCAAACCACCTAACCTCTAATAAATCAGTATGTTTTTCGAACTATGCAAGACGTCTATGTAACACTGCAACACTGTCATAAATATACTAAAACAAGTCTAAAACAGGGAACAATGATTCTTCCAACCATCCAAAAACAGTTTGGTGAAGAACATCCTTTTCTAGCATGATGGAGCTCCGGGTCATAAGAACAAATTGATAACTTGTCTCTTGTCTTGTCTTGGCTCGAGGAACAAAACATTGAAATTTTGTGGCCTTGCAAGATGGATTCTCGCGAGATTTGGAGTTTTCCAAACCCACGAAAATCCGTCTTGTACCGCTCCATAGACAACCGTCTATTTCGGTCAAAAGATTTTAGCACCAATCATGTGTTAGCATTGTGCTTTGGGGCGGGTGTTCAGGTATGATTGGCAGCAAGTGTCCAGGCAGGCGAAGCAAAACAAACATGGCTGCACCAGCGTATGTACGCATAAAAGCGGATATTTAATCTGTTTTAGGAGAACTGGAGACAATTTCTTCATTGAAAAATGAGCAAAGGTCAGAACTTTGTGAATTTCTTGATAGTAAAGATGTGTTTTGCTTTTCTTAGTGGAAACGATGTGTGTTTTTCTCCCGGATGGAGTTGCAAGAGCTTGATTTACTGTGATTGGCTAAAAACAAATCATCAAAGGCAGACACTTGCTAGCTCGTCCTCCAATCAGCTTAAAATATTATATCAGATGTCCCTCCCTTTTATAAACAGTTTCAAATGGAGCAGTTCCAGATCTGTATCCCCGAATCGAGAAGAGGCGGGGCTAAACATAGATCTGGCAGAGCCAGGTTAGAAATTTTGGGTCCATAACCAGGAAACTCCCCAGAATCCAATAGAGAACTTGTGATCAATCCTCAAGAGGCAGGTGGACAAACAAAAACCCACTAATTCTGACAAACTCCAAGCATTGATTATGAATGAATGGGTTGCCTCAGTTAGGATTTGGACCAGAATCTGATTGACAGCAGGGTAAACTGCAGAGGTCTTAAAAAAAAGGAAAAACACTGCAAATATTGACTCTTACATGAACATAATGTAACTGTCAGTAAAAACCTTTGAAAGTATGAAGTGCTTTTAATTAAACTTCAATTCAGAAACAACTGACACAAAGTTGTAAAAACACTAAAGCAGTAAACTTTGTGAAAACTAACATTCGTGTCATTCTCAAAACTTTTAGCCACGACTATACAATGATTATTAAAGTGATGAAAAAATTGAAGGTTTTGCTCCAGTTGAGTAGATGACCTCTGTAGCATCTGTAGCACAAACATATTGTTGTTACTTCTGACATGCTTTTAAATTGTGGGTTAGGTGAGGGTATGACATAATTTTGGAAGTTTGTGCTTGACGGAACACAAAAACATAAGGTTTTTATTTCACTATTTTTTCATTATGGAACCTGATTTTTAAAGATACAGTTTTGAGAGTCAAAAACAATCTGTCTTTTGTTTCCATCTGATTTCTGTCTGCAACATTTTCTTCTTTCAAAATTTGGAGAAAAATGCAGGATAAATCAAACTAGAGAGCAAGATCCACAAGTGACGGATCTGGGTATTTTTGTTTCTGTACGTTCATAATTAAAATGGTTAAATATTTATGCTACAAGGACATGTTGTATTGTTTGTATTGAGTTTTTGACATTTTTCAGTCCCACGCGACCCCTAGTCTGGTCTGATTGTCTTGCAGATTTTTTTTTTTTTGTTCTCTCTCAAATAACATTTAAAGTCAGTCATTTTCTGAGGCCACAATGAGAAGTCATTGTGTAATTTAGAACACAGCTAAGTGACAGTACTTCATTACTAAACCTCAAAACTTTCATTCCAATCTCTTTTCTCCTGTTTTCCATCCAGCTGCA
Source organism: Pachypanchax playfairii (assembly GCA_006937955.1). Lineage (NCBI taxonomy): Eukaryota > Metazoa > Chordata > Actinopteri > Cyprinodontiformes > Aplocheilidae > Pachypanchax > Pachypanchax playfairii. The sequence goes on from SSNP01000090.1 coordinate 51,246, forward strand.
GTCTGCATGTTGTTTACTGCTTTGAAACGTTTCATTATGTAGCTTTCATATCACTTCCTGTATGGTCATGCAGAACCCTCTTGTTTTTATTTGAGCTTTATCTTGACCTGTGCCTGTAGAGTGTCTGTTGTGGAAGACCTTGTTTGTCTCAGGGATCATGTTGAAAAGGTATCAGAAAGCTGTCAGAACCTGTCCTTATGTATAGGTGTGGCTGCTGTATTTACAGCAGAAGGCTGAACTTGAACAGTCATGCGCTTTACACATGGTGACTAATATGAGACTGTTGGTGAAATGCCATTTTTGAGAGGGGAAGGGAATAACGTCACATGTCACGTGGAGATCAGATAGGTGTGCTTATGCGTGGGAAGGTATCTATTTCTTGCACTTGCCACATTAGCTAACAAATTTTATATTTAAATTTGAGAGAATTGTAATCATTTTGACAAATTACAAGTGTAATTTTATGTTACAAGAAATGAAATGAAATGAAAAATACTTTATTTATCCCAGAAGGGAAATTCAACGTTGTAGTAGTTTTTTTTTTTGTCCAACAATAAAAAACAATAATAAATACAATAATATAATAATAATGATCAAGGTCTGTTCTTGTTGTGGAGGCTAATGGCTGCAGGCAGGAATGATCTTTTGTATCTTTCGGTCTTGCATCGGACCTGAAGAAGCCTCTCACTGAACACACTCTGTTGTTTGATCACTGTGTCGTGCAGAGGGTGAGAAGAGTCCTCCATCATCTTCATCAGCTTGTCCAGCATTCTTTTTTGTACAATCAGCTCCAGCGGCTCCAGAGATACTCCCAGCACAGATCCAGCTTTCCTGATCAGTTTGTTGATTCTCTTCAAACAAGAATGAGTCATTTTCATCCAATAGTTTACCGTATATAAATTCAAAGTGTGGCTGTCCTACAGAAGACAGCTCCAGTTCCCAGACCTTGCTCCCAGATGAGATATTTGCTGTAGGCACAACTAACACATAAACCTTGTAGGCTTGCTGTGTCATTTGGTTTCCCCCATTTTAGAAGTACCTCAGTCACTTATATGCTTCATGATTCTGCACTGACAGAAAGTTCAATGCCTGTTGTTTTTTTCTGTTGTTTCAATATTAATTTTTTTTTTCCATCATACAAGTAAGTGGCTGTTTTTACTTACATTAGCCATCCAGGTAGGTACACCTAATTCTCAAAAGATTTGGTGGGGAATTACAGTCAGAGTGCAATGATTTGCAAATCTCATAAACAACGTTTATCGTTAAGTTTGATCGTTCCTGCGCATGCCACACCCCCCACTCCATTAAACCCCAGTAGTGCTAGATCTCAGACATATACTCGCCATAAAAACCCACCATGCACTGAATCCGTGGAAGGTGAACCGCGATAGTGTGAAGGATTACTGTAATTAGGTTAATTGGCTGCTGCTCAGTAACATGACTGGCTGAGCCTGTCAGATGTAAAGATCAGCAGAGGATCACCAATCTGCAACAAACAATGTCTAAATATTTTGGAACGCTGTGGAAAACTATGCTCTTCAGTGTAAAAGAGAGGTAGTTGTCCCTGCACTACTGTGCCATGTATTCTGCTTAGTTTTATTCTATTGATATCATGTTATACTTTTGAACACAAAACTATAACATGATATCAATAGAATAAAACTATTAATAGAAAAACTTTTTTAGCTGGTTGGACAGTTTGATCCAAAGTAGTCTGTGATGTGTTTCACTGTGTTTGGCTGTGTTTTACACTCTTATTTAATTTCTAACATTACAAATATTGTGTCATCACTTCCCACCTATAAACAGTCTTCATGGAGGAGATCACCCTCAGGCTCTCAGAACAAGAACAAGACTCGGCTGACACTTCAGAAAGATTTTATAGCTCCTCATACCTCTTAACTATTTTGACAGTTTTGTAGGTGTTTCTAACAAATATAATGCTTTTATAGACTGTGATTGATGCAGTCTGCAGCATTTTTATAGTATAATACTTTACAACACTATGTATTTACACATTGCTTTACTTTCAGTCTGTTAACTGTAGTTACATGCCACAAGTTAAAAGGCTGTTATTACATTTATTTATGCACTCTGCATGATTAATCGTCTCAGTAAAAGTTGGGATGCAACAATCAGACAGTATTTAGGACACATAATGTGGAAGATGTGTGATAGTTTAAACTCTTGTTCTTAGACAAAAGGTTTCCAGGTGTTTCTGGGTTATGGGTCAGTGCAGGCAGCTCGTGACTTGACAGCTGGAATGTGTCTCAGCCCAGGAATGTGCTGGTCATTACAGGCTGCCCACAGTTCAGTTCTCTCACCTGAAACATGGCTGATGAGGTCGTAGTTAGCTAAACAAAGAACTCTGTGAGACTCTTCAGTAGGATCTAGTAGCTCACCTGTAAAGTTTAGACTGGGTGCGTTCAAAATCTACATTATTCCACTTAGAATTACTGAACATGACGCTACGCTTTCATTCTGCATTACTGCCGGGCTTTTCAACACAGCTGATAATTACCAGCTGCTGTGTAACCACCATTTCTGCTATCATAAATTTGATTTATGGGTCTAAAAGTGATAATTTGAGAAAGTAAAGGGTGTAATTTATTAACACCTCATGAGCTATTTCGAAACTGATCTAGTCATATGGTTGGTTAATGTCCTCCATCTTTCTTTGACACATAATCTTTTATCCGATTCATTTGTTTAATTAGTGTCTGTTTTTATCATTACCGTTTCACTCCTATATTTTCTGTCTAATCACTGTGACTTTGAAGTAAATCTTTGTTTTGATTGTGTGCTTGACTGCTTCCCTTACGATGAATGACCTTGAATTTTATTACCTTTTTATCAGCTTTAGGGAAAAATCTTTCTTCACTAATCTTGTCTGTCACCAGACCTTTAGCCTGCATGCAAGACTGTATTTTTTATAATTAGCGGGAAAAAACTCACGTACACTGGAATGTTTTCTCCTTTAAGGAAACAAGATTTACAAATTTAAAAGATTTTTGTTTTTCTTTGGAAAAGTATTAATTTAAATGTCATTTCTCAAGCTGTTCGGCAGGAACAACATACACGTCAGAAGACACTTTGGAAGTTTTTCTTTTTATATAAAAGTCATGAAAAGAAGTTTAACACCAGACTTTCAAGACACCAGATGGTACAGTCTGTTACAATAACCTGTCAGTAATGAACGAACAAAAGTCTCTGGTATCTCAAAATTTGGGACCCTGAGTTGTATTTGCCATGTGATTCAGATGTCTCTGTGTGGTCAGTAGCAGTTGTCGTTACTCTGAGCGCTCAGATGCACCAGATCAAGCTGTTGTCATAGTAATGGCAGAAATGCCTGTCTGCCTCACAACGGGGGAGAGGGGAAGCAAAGAGTCCAGCATTTCATCTCATCATTAGCATTTTAGCTCCTTGGAGCCAATGAGACGGCGCAAAGTAGGGGGAATACTCAAAGAGGACTGGCTGTGACAATAGCCCTCCTCCCTGTGTGAGGACTTTTCTACCCCCTCTCAGGGGAAAAAACCTTGTAATCCTGAAGGAAACCTCCCCAAGCTAATTCAGTCAGGAAAAACTTTGGTTTAGTTTTTAGAGATGGTGTTGATTTTGTGTTTAATAGTATGTGAGTTACAGGTTTGTAGATAGAATTGTGTATTTGTATTTAGACCTCAGTGGCTAAAACGCAGGTTTTCTTTTAAACTGTGAGGAATTTTCCTGACCAGCACATGAATGCAGCTGGTCTCACTTTGTACGTTTCAATCTGATGTTATCAGGCTATTTTAAGGATACCACACTTCTTCTTTGTGTCATTTATGTTTTCCATCATCCAGATGTTTGGTGAGTCTGACCTTTATAAAATATTTTACGTGCATCTTTTAAGGCTGCAGACCCCTATACATTTTTATCTTAGCATATGTCAATGAATAATTGTTTATATTGAGGCCTTGTTTTTGTTCTTTTTACCCTAAAACTCTTTTTAGTAAATGCCTTTGTCTTATCATCTATTTTAAGGTCATCCATCATTTAGGTTAAGCCATGATCAGCAGGACTTAACGTGTCAAAACAACAAAACAAATTAATCTTTAAGGGTTTTCAGATCAAAACAAATGTAAATCATTTGTGATTTTTCTCCCTCAACATCATTAATTAACAGACTATTAATTTTCCCACAAGCTTGATAAACTCTCACCTTGAAAAAAATAAGCAACCTGGGTTTTTGTTTTTATTTTATTTTATTTTTGTGGACTGGTTGGTAGTGGACACGTTTGATGTGAAGTCAGGCTGGAAGCTGCTCTTCCCCTGCCCCCACTGCAGCCAACTGCTTCACTTTTCGAGCATATCTCTGCTGGCCCAGCTGTAGCCCTGACGATAGGCCTAATAAAACTAGCTTGATTTGCATACCAATAGCACTCCCCATGTGTGGTTAGCTGCAAGTGCCCCAGAAACAGGGACTGTGAGGAGACAAGTGAGACTTGAGCTGCATGTTGGTCGTCATCTAGGCCTAAACTCTAATCCCCAATTCATTTTGGGGAATTGTCCCAATTTATTGAGCTTAACCAAATCTGTCTCAATCTGGTAAAAAGAACAAATGGTGCGTATGTGCGATGATAATTTTACCTCGAAGTGGTTTTCAGGTCTCCGTCTAAAACGAGCCTTTGGTTTGACTTCATATCATCAGTTCGTTGAAGGCTTTCTGTCAAAATAACCAGAGGAAGGACCTGTTGATTTTCGGGTTAATCTTAGGTCCAGTGGAAAGGAAAATGAGCAAAATGTTACTAATTTCTTTGCCACTATGATATCTATGTTTTTAATTAACTTTAAATTGTGGTTTCAATAAAGGAGAGAAGGTTCAGAAGATTTTAAAGCTTTTAAAATCAATAATGAAAAAGAATGCCCCAATAGTAACTTCTTGTTAAAATACTGCAGCATATTTTGGGTGAATAGTTTTGTAGTCTATGAAATCCTCTGCCGGTCAGACAGTCAGTTTTGCACCTGATTGGGGACAGAGAGGATGTCTGGGAGGCAGACAACAGCTTGAACAGAGGGGTGAGGCAATAAGGTGGCTGATCTGCCCCCCACCCCCCACCCCGCCTCCTGCTGGGGTTGGGCTCCCCTGGGGACCACGTGGCAGAATCTGAGTGTGACCAGCTCACGTCAGCGAGGTCATGTTCTGAAAATCAACCCAAAGAGAGCTAACGTCTTCTCTTTTTACTGTATTTAGTTTTATACTGTTCTGTCAGTCAGATAGAACTTTTCTCATGTTTTCCTGTTCCAGTTAATTCTGTTTTAAACACTACTCATTTTGACCACACGGGGGAGCTGTAGCATTAAATACCAGATTCTTAAATGACACATTCTAGTTCTCCATCAGTTAGAATACCGTGTGATAATCATTGGATGTTAAATAGATGTGGGAATCTTGTTCCTGTTGAGTTTTTAAAATAACCAAACTTTCCTCCTGCAGTTTTAAATGTAATATGGTGTTTTTCCTGTTTATTGTTGGTGAGCATTGTGTGTGTTTGTGTGTTTGTTCTTCCTGTTGCTGCCCAGGAATGTGAAAATGGTGGATATTGTAGCTCAAAAAATGCCCTCAGAGAATGACGTTCATGTGGCCAGAAGCTTTCTTACAAAGATTTTGAGAAGTTCCATGAGGTACGGGTTCTGTGGCTTCACCCTCAGAAGTAGTTCATGTTCCCTGTCTCCCTCCACTCCATCATCCCTTTTGCCTGTTTTCATTAAACATATTAGAAATGTAGCTGTTTCTCTCATCTCCACCTTCTGTTGATTATTACCTGGTCCGACTTTAAACATCATCTTGTGATTCATGTCATTAGATAAATAATGTTCTTCACGTTGTACTTCATGAAATGTTTTTTTTGCAAGTGAAATGTAAAAATATTTTGTGTGAATACTGAAAAGTATGTTGATATTTGTGTCTTCATATCATGCTATCCCAGAAAGAACTGCTTTAAAGGGTATGTGTTTTTGGGTTTATCTACAACTACACAAAATGTTCTGATGACGTTAAAACAAATATAACAATTTACAACAATAAGAGTTTTCATTAAGACCCAATGGAGGGGGAAATGTTGTAAATCTGACTGATTCCATACAAAGTAATTTCTTGTTTTATGATATTTTTAATCTGAAACTGCTTGTGTTTAACACACCATTGGTTTAAAATCTCAGCTGTAGCTTTTTTTGTTCTGTTATGTTTATTTTTAAAGTTAAATTTGATCACAAGCATCAGTCTTCATTAAGTATAAACAGGAAAAGGACCAGAATATTCACTAAAACAACACAAGTCTCATCAGAAATACAACAGCTGATTTATTTTTTATATGTATGAGATGTGCATATGTTGTAGGTTTGTTTAATAAAATAGAAAAAATAAAAATGAGTCATGAAACACAAATTCAGCTATTAAAGAACATGTTTTTCTCACATTGATTTGCTTGGATGACTTTGTTCTAATCGCCATATGCTGGTAGTTCATATGTGGAAGGAAACACTATTTTCTCCAAGGATTTGGTCTCTGATCCAGTCTGTGGTTTTTGTGGCTCTCTGCAGGCAGAATGAACCCATAAGCAGGCCTCACTCCTGGCATTCCACCAAGTTCAATGAAAGCCAATCAGAGGCTGGCAAAAGACAGTCTCCACCCACAGCAGTGTGGCACACCAGATATGATGCAAGGTAACACAGAAGTTTTACTGCACAACAACTCTTGAGATTAACAAAATGTTACTTTTGTCTGGCTGAACTACTTATGAACTATTTATTCTCAAATTTACATGTTTTATGTTTTACTATGTGTTAATTAAATTTATACAATTAAATTCATACAGTTTACAGTTAACCGAAATCTCATGTAACCAAATGGGTTTAAAACAAGCCAGAACCCAATTTAATCCCAACAGCAATGTTTTATTGAATGTCAATCTTTATTAAAGATAAGGACCTTTCTAAAACAGCAGCAATGGTTGCAGTTGTTATTAAAGTTTTGCTTTTTTTGTCATTTTCTTTTCCACCAGCTCATCTGCCTCTGATCTTTCATCTGGTTGGGAACAGACAAATCTGCGCAGAGAGTCTGACCAGTTCAGCTCTCTTGGCAGCATGGACAGCCTGGAACATGTCTCACACTCGTACCCAGCTGGTCAGCTGTCTCCAGCTAAGTCAAATAACAGTATGGAGCATGTTGAAAAGGGAAAACGAGACTCGGCCTATAGCTCCTTCTCTACGAGCTCTAGCACACCCGACTACACGCTCTCAAAAAGCAACACTGCCTCAACAGAGAACGTTCCCAGTAAAGTGGGTCAGTGGGATCCAGTAGTGAGACACAACAATGTTAGAAACAGCCAGTGCTTTGCTGCTGAGGGGGTGAAACAGGACGACCGGGTCACTTATTTCCAGTTGCCAGGAGTTAACTCAGGGCACAATGGCCCACAAAGTGAGGAGTCGGCTGGTTGCCGTCATTCCACTTCCAGCAGAGCCAGCTTTGGACCTGTGTGGAATGTCCCTGAGAAGAAGAAGGCTGCCTCGCCCTCACCTCCCCCTCCCCTTCCACCTGCACGCAGTGATAGTTTTGCTGCTACAAAGACACATGAACGAGGGCTAGTCATAGCTCACCCTGAAGGACCTGATTCCTACCCAGTCTGTAAGCCTTCCATTGAAAATCGCCACAACATTTCACCTAAAAACGATAGTGAAAATGTTTACACTTCATCTGAAAAATTTAGTCACGCCCAGTTCAGCTCAAATAAACAGTATTCTTACAATGATGTTTGGCAGAGTCAAGTCCCCCATGTTAGTCAAAAACACCAGAGTGACAAAAGCACTTTTCATCCTCAGCCATGGGCCACGTCCGTCCCAAAACCACAGAACGTAGGTGGTTACCACCTCAGCTCACAGGAACTGCCAACTAACAGTTCTACACATTTGAATCAGAACCAGAGGAGAAACTTAAGCACCTCCCTGTCCTCCTCAACCGCTGACCAAAATACTGAGAGTTCTGGATCCAGCCGATACTACTGCGTCACTTCATGTCATCCATCACAGCCCGGCCGCCAGTCTCTGTCTGATATACCAGATGACAGGAGGAGTACAGCAGGTGGTCTGACACAGACTGGAAATGACCAGAGCTCTATTAACACACCAATAGGCAACACAATCAGATATAATTTGCCCCAACAGCAGCAACACTCCTCACACAGTAAAGATAATAACACTTACAGTAAGCACCAAGTCACCACTGTTCCAGAAACACCTGTACTTAGACCTAGCTCTGATGACAGGGTTGGGCTGAGAGGGCACGGCACACAAACTGCAGAACCTCAGTACATCAGTAATCCTCCTCAGAGGCAGCCCGAACAACGGAGGTCTCTACCAGCTCAAATCCGAGAAATACCTCAGGACATCAGACATAACAACCAGGTGAGCAACAAGATTTGCCCTCGGACAACCCCGATGCTTCACTCTCTATCCGCGGATGTTACAGAGGAGAAAACAAGCGGTACAAACTCTGAGGACTCCCTCGAAAGCAAACAGGTCAACAGAAGTAGCCGATTTGCCACGACACTGAGAAATGAAATTCAAATGAGAAGAGCGAAGCTGCAGAAAAGTACAAGTGCAGCTACCCTTCCTGATGTCAAACATGAAACAGAGGGAGATCAAGATGTCTGGAAGTCTGCTGAAAGTTCCACCCCAACCACTGCAGATGGATCTTTTTCTAACTCCTACAAAGATCACTTGAAGGAAGCACAAGCGAGGGTGCTCAAGGCGACCTCATTCAGGAGGAAAGACTTAGAGCCGGTCTTACTGGAGCTCCCGGGAGATGAGCCCCAACCCAGCTACACATCCTCGGCACATGCATGGAAAGATGTCCACCCTCTGCCGACCGTCTCAGAGTCTGTAAAAGGTCATTCAGGACTCTCTGGTGGTCATGTGGGACGTGTTGGTGGCCGTAAGCGTTTCCCTCCAGAGAAGAAGATTCAGTCTTTCTCTGAACCCGACAAAATTCATAAAGTTGGTGTTAATGAGGATCTTTCTCTCACTGGTAATTCAAGCTCTTCACTGGATCAACAAAAATTCATGAAAGAAATTGAGAAGCCAGAATTCCCTAATCACACGCCCCTTCAAAACCATTCCAAAAACCAAAAACAACATCTTTCTAGTGGTGTAACAGATGACAAGGTGAAAGGAGTCAAGGACACTGAGGAGTCTCAAGGAGTTCTTTACTCGGCACCATCCTTCCAAGATCACCATAGACTTGGTACATTTGCTGAGTATGAGGCAAGATGGAATATACAGAAGAAACCTTCAGAGAAGAAAGCCTCTGAACAATATCGCTCTGCTGATAACATCCTAAATCCAGGCTCAGAGGACAGAAGCAGGGGTGAACATTTCCATGAGAGATCTCGTTCATCTCCTTCAGCAGACATCTATGTGCAGGTAGGACAATCTCAGAATATCTCAGCACTCGTTTCAAAAATAATTACCTCTGTGGGTTGAAGTATCAGTGACTGAAATGTATAAAGCCTTCACAGTGGCTTTTTCTCATTCAGAACTGAAGTAGCGACAACAAAGTAAAAAGGCTAAGTCAAATATTAACCTGTATTTGTTCATAAAGACACACCCTCACCTTAAGAGAGGGCCATGAACCTTCTGAATTTGTTTTTCCTGCAGGGATAAACCACAGAGCTGCATCATGGCTTAGCTTCAAGACTTGACTGTCTTTGAGCTGGAAGCCTTTTGTGTTTGAATGTTTTTTGCATAAGTTCATGTGTTGAACCTTATTTACAGAAGATCCCAGTTCCCGATGCAGAATTTGAAACTGAACATTCCCAGATGAAGAGCGAACCTGCCGAACGCCTCAGTTCTCACACAAGGTGAGTAAACTTCAAGTAATGGAAGCCTCCAAAGCTCCAGTCAGTCAGCACACAGCTCATTCTCAGTTTGAGTCTGAAGAGATATCAAAGGGACTATTTGTTTGTCTAGCCTTTGTGCTCTCGTACCAGTATCATTCTCATTGGATTTGCAAATGTCTTGCAACTGATATCTTATTGTTTGTTTCCTTTTCTCTATTTTTGAGCGTGATTTGTGAAAGAGGTTAGTGGGCTTGTAGAGGAACACTGAAGTCTTTATTATCTAGAGAGACAGAACAGTGGCCGTGTCTTAGCTCAGCGTCCCTTTAGCTACACGTCGTGCTGTTTAGTGGAGGCTTAGCGGTGTGGGCGAGGCATCTCACTATGTCCGAGATAGTGAGGAAGTGTTTCTTCAGCAGAACCCAGACTACAGCTGGACATTTTCACCAATAAGATCTGTCAACAGCATCATCATGAAGGGATAAGATCACAGATCAGACCCCAGATGTCAAACTCCAACTACATTTTACATTACAACATGATTCATTGGACTGAATTCTAACAATAACATGTTCAAGGAGCTTCATGACTTTAATTGCAGCATCATAAGATCCCTAAAAATACTTTAGCTGATTACTTCAAATTATTTTTAGGAGACGCATCATAACCTGATTTTATGACATTTGCAACCAGTTTTACCAGATTCTTAGTTCATTATTTAAACCGTCACAGGTGAAACTCACAAAGGAGAGTAAAGTAACTGATATTGAGCAACTTAATTGTTGCAGCAACACCAAATGACACTCATGTTTGCATTACAACAACAGCACGCAGGATGTTATTATCACGGAAAGGACTGGGAGATGAGCTCAGAAAGGTGTGCCCCACCCAGGTAGTGATATGATACAGGTGAAACGAGACACCAACAGGTGGCTCTGGTCAGAAAGAGAGGCAGCAAACAAACAGGACTCTCACCTGTAATTCTACTGGTTGGAAATGATACAGTTAAAAGATCACATGGGGTGAGTTGGTTGATATTATGATAGTTTTTCAACAAATTGTAATTTTTAACATTTAAAGGTTCTTGATTGTTATTAGACATGTTTGCTGACAATGTTTATTTAACACTTGCAGCTTTGTTGATGCTTTTTTTTTTTAAGTAAAAATACAAATCTGTGATCGTTCTTTTTTTTTTTTATCACAGAGACATTTTATCACTTGTGATTGTGGCTGTAATATTTAGCATCTTGTTTCATGCTTTTATTTTCTCATTCTGAGCTGAAGCTGAGGCCTGAGGGAGGCCGGGAGCTCCAGCAGCAGTTCTTCTTTATGGAACTTGTTACAGCTTGCAAGGACTTCAGTCAAGAGCTTTCGGTTCTGGCGTCTGTCTGCCCACAAGTCACTCTGTTTTTATCTCTTGACTGCAGAATCTGTTGTGCCTTTAATCAAAGCTGTGTGATTTATGTTAATGTTCTCTGGGTATTTTCATCAGAGACTGTGTGGAAATGTAATCCTTGTGCATCAAACTGCAGTATTAGACTGTTGTTCCGTGCACACAGAACAGCCTGGATGGATCTGTTAATAACTACTTTTCACTGAGCTGTGAGGTTAAATTACACTAAATGACGGAACACTTAAAGGTTTAAGTCTGTTTACAACCTCCTCCTTGACTTTTACATCAGGCTCCCGAGAGTCCAATGCTTAACTGTTCCTGTAAAGAGTTAAAGCTGTGAATGTGATTTCAGCAGGAAAAAGTGATCCTCTCTTGCTTCTCTGCTTTGAAGGATTATTTATTCCTCTGTGCAGACTTTGTGGTCTGTAATATTCCTCTTCATGCTGCCAGCTGAGCAGTTAACAGGAAGAAGGTTTAGAGAGCAGGGGACGTTTGTGTAGTTTTGGCAGTATAATCATAGTGACTGCTGGAGGGATGAACGAGCTCACTGCCACTGTGTGTTATTTGAATGAGATGGAGATGATAGTGTGTGTGCTGGCTGGCTGTAATTAAAAGCTTTGTGTTTTATTCCTCAGGTTCTCTGACAGAAGTTCAGGTGACTCTGTAGTAGAAACGTCTATAGAGACTGAAACTTACCCAGCACCACCTCCTCCGCCCATGACGGGAGCCAATTCTGACTGCAGACATGGAAATGCTGCTGCCACCATGAACCACAAACCCACATCTATTTCTCATAGTCTCCCTGAGCCAGCCCTCTCTCAGCCTGACGACCACAGCCACGCACAGCCATCATCTGGACCCAGGAGGAAGCCCTCTGTGCTGGAGAAGCCTCCCACCCACAGATGCCAAGAGTTCAACTCCCACGAGTCTCACACTGGTTCTCAGAGTGATGGCTTTACCCCCAGCTCTGCAAACTTTGAACCTAGCTCTACTCTTTATTCCACTTTCTCCACAACGGGAGACTCTGAGCAGGGCAAAGGACTCATGGACAAAGGACAAGAGGCAGTACATCATCTGTCATCATCCAATTCTCAGCCTGCCCCCTCTCATCCGCCTTCCTCCCACAGACCTTCAAGCTTTTTCAGGACGGAGGGGCAGCGCTCACCCTCTCCACAGTTCTCCCCACAGAGGCTGAGCGACAAGCCTCCAGTCTCCCACCACAATGAGGAATCAAACAGGTAAGTTCTCTGTTTTTATTAGAGAGAACATTATTTCTAAATGACCCCTGTGTTGTTTCAGCTTAAGGAAAAATGCCATCATGCAGTGAAACTTTCAATGAGGGATTTACTACAAAAGTAATGTTCTCCTTCTGATTAAAACATCAGAATATTTAAGATTTTCTCTGTTTCTTTGTTTCAGGATGGAGCATAAGACAGAAAACCAGAATTCTGCAGCGAGGAAAGTTCCCATCAGGATAGTTCACTCAGAGAGAAATGTGGAAAAGCAGAATTCTCCATTCTTACAGCAAAGTGACCTCCCACTCATCAAAGCTGAGGGGCACACTGTAGCCAGCCTCGGCAGTCTGGGAGCTCTGGGACAGGATTCACTCTTCTGTGCCTTCACTCGTCAGAAGGAACCCGACAAAGTCTCAGATTCTCAGAAGCAGCAAATGTCACACGGAGCTGTGGGAGATCACGTCAGTCCTAATGGCAAGCAGCCGCTACCAGCTGCAGATGAGCCCGGCAGCATGCAGGAAACAACAAGACTGACTGAGAACGAGGAGCAGAAGAGAGAGGAGCTGGCACGAGACATCATGGGGAGGGATAAATCACTCGCTGATATCCTGGACCAGAGCAAGATGAAGACCACCATGGACTTAATGGAGGGTATCTTTCCTCAGGGGGAGCAGCTGTTGGATGGAGCTCATCCTCGCAGAAAGGTGCAGGCAAAACCAGAAAAACCTCGACCTGCTGAGGAAAGGTGAGTGTCACACAGCTTCCCTCCCATAAAACATCATCTTCCTTTTATCATGCAGTAAAATTACTGAAACAAGGAAGGGGCGGAGCCTGGGCAAATTAAAAAAAACTTCTAAAGTTTTTGTACAGCGCCTGGAGGGCAGTTTCGTGGTTCAGTATCTTGCCCAAGGATACTTCAACACGTAGCCTGCCAGGACCGGGGATCGAACCCCCGATCTCCCAATCAGAGGACGATCTCCTTCTTGATTAGACTACGACCACCCCGTTATGGTCCAGTGTGTTTTCTTACTATATGCAGACGTCTGTTTACAGCAGAGGAAATCAGAGGGACTTAAAGAATAAATGTGTTCAAACTTCCGTCATTCTGTCCCACTAAAACTTTGACTGAGGAAAGAGGATGGAATCAAACATTTACTCCATGTAGTTGAAGTGAAGCTGTTTTCTGTAGAAACTCCATGAAACATTGATTCAGTTAAATGATCCCAGAATCATTAAGAGTTTATAAAAGTTATTTTTATTTATAGTGAAAAAGTTTGACATGTCATTTGCATTTCAGAGAAAAGGAGGACAGTGCATCAGCAACAGTCACCATGGTGACCAGTTCTACGTATTACAGCATATCTGCTCCCAAAGCTGAGCTTCTTATCAAAATGAAGGATATGCAAGAACAGAACGAGGAGGAAAACTCTGAGGAAGAGTTGGACATGGACTTGGCCGACAAGAAGGTGCAGATAGTTTTTCCTGCTTGTTGCAATCAATAAGAATAAAACCAGAAATTTAATTTGTTGTATTTTTATTTTCCATCCAGCAAGAGCTGATTGACAGCCTCAGCAAGAAGCTCCAGGTGTTGCGAGAAGCTAAGGAGAGTCTTCTAGAGGACATCCTGGACAACAACACTCTGGGAGAAGAGGTGGAGGTCCAGGTCCAGAAGGTCTGCAAACCCAATGAGCTGGAAAAGTTCAGGATGTTTGTCGGAGACTTGGACAAGGTGGTGAACCTGCTGCTGTCCCTCTCAGGCCGTTTGGCCAGAGTGGAAAACGCCCTCAACAGTCTGGAGGAGGATGCGACACCTGAGGAGAAGGTGCCACAACATCTGAGTCACTGACTGTGTTTACATGCAGCCAATAACCCTTTAAAAACCCGAATATTCACAATAACCCGGTTCCACACGGCCATGTAAACACCGGAAAAAACCCGAATATGCTCATATATTTACCCCTGGGGTAACTCTCTTCTAACCCGAATATTTAGTCATGTAAACATGTATCGGCATAATAGTGGTCTTTTGAATAGAGAGACTATGTACCAGTACGCTGGAAGTAAACAAGTCGACGTCAACATGGCGAGAAGCAGTACAGCACCACACTGTGCTGCTCCTGCTATATTTCCCATTTCTTGCTCACGTTCACTCCTTCTGTTAATGAAGGTCATTACACACAGTCGTGTTAAGAGATGCTGGTGGGTCAGTACCAGCACCAAAGCACAAACAAAGGCGATCGCTATCTGTTCCAAACTAGTTAGCATGTTGCTGTTGTTGTTTATGGATACAGGAAGAAGAATCGGAAATTACGCATATTGGGTCTTGAAGTATGCCGTACGTTATGATGTTACCCCAACATCCGCGTTTAAATCGGGTTATTGCAAGTTTCATGTATACAGGGGTAACTCTCTCTTATACATGTAAACGGGTTATTCTGAACATTTCAGAAACCCGAATACTGACCTTAACCCGATCATAACCCGAATATTGGCTGCATGTAAACGTAGTAATTGAGGTTCTTTACAAAAGGTTTTTAATGTCGTCTATGAAATTCTCATTATGTCAATTTGTGTTTCAGCACACACTGATTGAGAAGAGGAAGTTGTTAATCCAACAGCACGAGGATGCAAAGGAGCTGAAAGAGAACCTGGACCGTCGAGAACATGTGGTTTATGAAATCCTGGCTAACTACCTGCCAGAGGACAGCCTTGCAGACTACGAGCATTTTGTGAAGATGAAGTCAGCGCTCATCATAGAGCAGCGCAAGCTCGAGGACAAAATCAAACTTGGTGAAGAGCAGCTTAAATGTCTGACTGACAGCTTGCCCATAGAGCAGAGGCTGGTCCTGTGAAGAGGACTGTTTGGTCTTAAATCACAAGAACCAGCCGTGTGGTCCGGGTTTCACTTCAACCAGCAGAGGGAGACAAAGATCAGAACCCACAGAAAAACACCCTGAACAGGGACTTTTTATATTCTGTTAACCCCATTTGGACTCATAAAACCAGCAGCTTGTTTTTCTTTTTTTAAGGTGCTGCCTTTCATAATATCAACAAACCTCCACATCCCAGAATGCCGTTTGTATTTTATGTTTATTTCTTTTTTTAGTAATTTATTGTAGCTATTTGAATCTGGAAAGAAGGGGACAGTATATTTGTCATCAGCTGATCTAAGCAGTCGTACTACCTGATGTGTGTTACATGTTGATAAGCATGAGTATTTATCATGTTTTTGGATTATCATATGATCTATAAAATACAAATATTTTAGCAGATTCAGCTTCAGTTAAACTAATACCATCTTCACTGTTTGTTTAATGAAGGAACATTTTCTAAGCAGTGAACACAACATGAAGACACACGAGTTCAGCAGATAATTTAATGAACATCCCTGTTTGTTTTAAATAGCTTCACTCCATTGATGAAGTGATTCTCATTCAATTTGAAATAAAACTTGTATTTGTCTATTAATGTTTGTAAAATTCCCCACATCGTGATCAACACCGTCCACTCAGCGCTGTTTGATGTTTTCCACACTAGCAGGTTGTGTTCATGTTATTACGTGTAACAGTGTCTCTGTGGCCTCGCTGTAATCAGTCCATCTCTTTGCATCAAAACATGAAACTGATTTTATCCATGAGATCATGTTTGTTCTTCACACGCTGTTCCATCCTGACACTTCAACTATGTTCCTTCATGTAAAATAAAGAGTCTGCTGAAAGTCTTCTACAGAGTCAACCATTAACACACCACACCCTGCTCTCTGCCGATAATCCAGAAGGTAAAGACTATAGCAGGAAAGAGAAAACCTGTTAGAGTCAGGTGTAACTGAAGTAACATGTGGAGTGTTGCTCAGGTGAGACTCATTACAAATAAACCATCTGATGATACTAGAAGGATCTGGTGTGTTTTGACATCACCTGGTCTCAAGCATCAAGGTAAGTCACTGCAAAATAACTTAATAATTAATCTCATCTGTAGCAGCTGTAAGAACAAGCCAAATTTCCACAATATTCTAAACAGGCATTTGTTTTTCAATAGATTTAAAACTTTATTTTAATTCTGTATTGTGATGTTTGATTCTTTAGACAAACCTGAAATTCCAGGTGAAAAATGCTCTAAAGTTTATCTTGATGGTGTTTTATTTCTTTCAACTTTAATAATCTGTAAATGAACTTTAGTTGTTTTTTTTATAATTACGTTTGAAAAACCTTCTCAGCTGTAGTTTAACTCATGTAACAGCTAACAGCAGGTTTTATTACTGTCATGGTCAAAGTACTGTGTGATTGTTATGAAGTCAAACTAAATCACACGACAAATTAGATTAACTAATCTATACTTAGTAGTTTAGGCTTTATATAAAGATATTATTTAATGTGTAACTGCAGCACACCTCACCACTCAGTAATGTATTCTATCAATAATTGACTAAAATGACTTTTAAAACCTTTGTTTTCATAATAAAAGAATATTGTGCAAGTTTTATATAAATATTTTTACACTGATATGAAACTTTTTCAAAAACATCCAAAATGATATTCTAGCTTTAATGTCTTATTTCTTTAAACAATGTAAATATTATCTTTTATAATACAGATTGAATTGAAGCGTTGTACTGAGTTCTCTTAAAGGCTCCATATAAGAGATTTTGTGTTTAATGCAGAATCAAGACAAGAATTTTTAAGAATTAGTTGCAGTTTTTGTCAGTAAGAAGGACTTCAGCTTTATTTGCTGTTATTAGTCAAAATTACATCAAGTCCTGAAGAGCTGCAGTATCAGACCTTGTTGAGAGCGCTAGAGGAAACATTAACTAACCCTTTAAAAGAACAGAGACGAGTTTCTGCTGTTCAACACCCATTTTTCTTCTACGTACACGGTCGAGTTGCAAGAAGAACAGGTTCAGGAGGAAAACCTAGACCTCCATCACTGCACAGACACTCTTCAGTTCGTGGGGGACCCCAAAACGTTTCCAGGCCAGAGCATATATAGTTGTTCCTGCTAATTTTGGGTCTGCCCAGCAGCCTCTTCTCAATGGGATGTGCCTGGAAAACCTCTAGAAGGAGGCAACCAGGACGCCTCCTGACCAGATGCCTGAACCACCTCAGCTGAATCCTTTCAATGTAGAGAAGCAGCAGCTCTACTTTAAAATCTATGATATCAGGGCTCCTCACCTGATCTAGTAGGCGGAGCCTAGCCACCCTATGAGGATGCTCATTGCAGTTGCTTGTATCCAGGATCTGGTTCTTTCAGTCAGGATCCGGATCTCATGACCAGGATTCAGCTCAGCTCCTTCGCAGGCTGCTCCCTCATCACTGAGGATGAAGCTCCAATCTGTTGGTCCATCTCTCGCTCCATCCTGCTGTCACACATGAATAAGACGCCCAGATATTTAAACTCACTAGCATTCCATCTTTTTTTTTTTTTTGGTTGAGGCCTCAGATTTTGAGCAGCTGACTCTCATCCAAGCATCTTCACACTCAGCTGTGAACATCTCTGGTTCATGCTGAAGGTCACAGCATGACGACACCAACAGAACTACATCATCTTCAAAAAACAGAGGTCCCCAAAACCAGACACCCTCCTCGCCACATTTCCACTATCAGATCCACAAACAGGAACAAGGGGCATCATGACGAAGTCCAACCCACACGAGGAATGAGCTTGACTTGGTTCTTAGAATGACTTTCCCCTCATGTTTATATAGTTTGTTTGTCATAACAAACACAGGAAAACCAACAAATGTATGTTTGCACATGTGACACATATTTGTTCTGTGTAACTTTAAGTTGTGTAAATGTTCCTGTCTTTTTAGCAGGAGTGATGACAAAGTGCAGCGAGCCGTCTCTCTGAAAGGCGCCGGTCACACGGGACAGGAATGATTTACATCGCTCACACAGCACACTGGCAGTTTCTGGGACTGATTGCTGGGTTCTTGGGATGGATCCTCACCATGGCTACAGCTGGCATCAACGAGTGGCGGCTTTGGTATGTGGTTGATGAATCCATCATCACTTCAGGTGTGGCTTGGGTGGGTATCTGGAGGGCGTGTTTCCACAGCCACGTCCTCCCCCGGATGGAGAACTGTCAGAGCATCAGCATCTCAGATACATTTGTTCCATCAGAGATCCCTTTAGCTCAGGTGCTAATGATGGTAGCAATGATCTCTGGTTTGGCGGGAAACATCAGTGCTGCAATGGCCATGAGGATGGCCTATTTTCCAGTAGAGGATCGTAGGAACTTTAAAAAGGCTTTTGTGATGGCGGGGGTCCTTTATCTGCTCACAGCAACGTTCTCCTTGGTGCCGCTGGTGTGGAACATGACCTCTGTTCTGAACAACAGCACCATAGACTTCCCACCCAAGTTCCACCTGCCTGCTGCTCCTTTCAAGCAGACAGTCGGTCCAGCCATTGGGATGGGCATCTTCGCCTCCGTTCTAATGCTCATCAGTGGCGTGATCTTCCTCAGTTACCGCTATGTGTGGAGGGTCCCGGAAAAAACCAGGGACCCTCTCAGTGGTGCCTGGACAGTAACAACACTGACCAAGAACTCTGATCTGTCAAATGAAGACAGACGGGGTGCCGACAATCACGGATTCCACAGTGAAGAAGTTTCATGATGGTTTGAGAACATTTTTTACTTGTATAAAAGTATAAAACTCACATGGTTTAAGCAGATTTAGGAGATTTTTCCTCTCCATAAAGTGAAAAGATTAATGTTTTTTTTTCCCATTTTTCTGTGGTTCAGATCAGATGGATGTTGGTCAGCTAGAACACCACAGCTGGTCTCTGTTGCTCCAACCACAACAAAGATAGTGCATTATTTTCTCTTAATAACTTTTTTAGACGTCACGTGCATCAGTTAACCATGTCACTGTTTCTTCAGCTCATATTTCTTGAACCACTTTTGATGGTTGCAGAACAAAAATCCCCCAGATACTGTTGTTTAGATGCTATGATCAGCTGAACAGCCATTACAATGTGTTACTTATTAAAATCACTCACATTCTCAGTTTCTCCATGTCAAATAAAGAGATTAATTTTGGTATTTTGTTTGAAGTGGATTTGGGGAAAACTGGACACTGGAAAGCTTATGGTGATAAACCTCAAGATATTTGGTTTATTATATGAAAACAGCTGTTAATATTTTATTGTAATACAAATAAAATGCACATGTAACAAGTATGTGTGATTCTATTTACACGAGGCTTGTTAAAGCCGTGCTGGACTGAAGGTCACAGATGTTGCAACAGTTTATTTTATCAGTGTTATCAGGATTGCCATCAGCAGTTAGCCTCTTGACTGTTCCTGGGCCTGGTATGACTGATGTTATCACTACACAAGCCGGGGGAGGTCACATGACATGCCACGGTGAGGGTTTCTCACGGCTCCGTTTCAGAAGATCAGAACACCAGGTTGACTTGTGGGCCTGGTCATGTGACCTGTGTAGGAGGCTGACGAGAGCAGGCATGTGAGTACGGAGAGGGGGCCGCCTCTCTATGGTGATTGTTGCCAGGGACGCACACACAGTGGTGTGATAGCTTGCTGCACTTCTCTCGAAGCAGCTCAAAGTTTTATTCCATACAAGAGAAAGTATTTCATGAGTCCTCGTCAGTTCTTTCCTCTGAGTTTTCTTCTCCTTCCTCTTACCTGTTCATGTTCTTCTTTGTGGATACTAAGAACATACTACCCACAGTTTGTTAACGTTTATCCAACCTGTCATGCTAAGTCAGCAACTCTATTATAAAGCTGCAGGCAGACGAGCAATCATATCTAAAACGTTATTTATGTTCCTCAGAGATAACTGCCATCATCCTCAAAGATCAAGATCAGATTATATGTCATGTGTAGAAAGTTGTGAAAATAACATGTTTATGCTTTTAAAATGTCCCTGTGATGGACAAGTGACCTGTCCAGATGTGACCCCACCTCTCGCCCAATGACTGCTGGAGATAATTACCAGCCCCCCTTGACCCTGAACAGGAATAAGCAGGTACAGAAAATGCCTGACTGATGATTTTCCATAAAATATATCAGGAATGTTGGAACTTTAAAGAGCCCATTTCACACAAATTTCAGGACTTTGTGGTTATTTCTTAAGTATTAACCAGTAATATGAAACATTTTATATCTAAAAAACGTTAGGAAACACTGATTAACAGACCTTTTAATCTCTCTGCATTAAAATTCGTCAGGCTTTGAGCTGCAACTCGTTAATATTCATTATGCTAATTTGCTGGACTCTGATTGGCTAACAAACTAGCCTATGAGAGCACGGTATACTGTTTCCTGCCCCACTGCGCATGGCAACAGAACACGTAGTGTCTTCCTGTTTGTTACATCTTTTGCTACAGCTTTTAGCCAGCAGCATGCTAGGCGTGGTTTCAACTGCAGGAGCTGATGAATACTAACGAACAAAGGAGTTGTGACGAAACAGATACAGGCCGTTCGGACTCGGGAGAACTCAGGTTTTATCACCACCTGCGTAGTTTGAGAGATAAAAACTGAAAGAGAAGTTGTTGACCTGTTTTCACACCCACTATGAAGGTAAGAACACCTGTGGAGCTAAAATATTCATCAGAAACCTCAGAAAAAACGTTTTTAATGGAAGGGCCTCTTTAAAGGTCACACAGCTAAAAATCATGGGGATTATTTTATTCTTTTATACTGTGTAAACACCAACGTTCTACATGTCAGCCTGCTTTGATTGTTGTTTATCTGTAACATGTTATTTGCTTTTCGAGATCCATCATATTAAATAATTAGTAATTGGAAGATCATTATGTAATCTGTAGTATAATGTACACACAGATATGTGTCGTAAAGTTTTATGTATGTTGTGGAAACTGATTCCAGTTACAACATTGTTTCAGCCATAAACAGGAAACTGCCCTTCACCTTAGATCTAACATATAAACATCTTCTTTTCTTTTGTTTACAAATCATGAAAACATCAAAAACAAAATGTGTGAAGTACCAGATTCACGTTAGACCTAAAATACATAAGCATCTGGGTGACACTGTGTAAACACTCTCACCACAAATTGACTAATTTAAAATAAAAAAATAAATAAATTGAGGCTATTGTAAATTCTGAAGCCCTTTTTGTTCTGATTGGTCAGTTTAATTAGCCCCAAAAAACTCATTTCAGCATTAAATAAAAATTTTCAGAAATTCATGCCTTTGATTACAGAGTGAGGATTTTTCTTTTTTTTCAGGAATAAAATAAACTCTGAAATACACATAAACATAAAACAGACACGTACACAAAACTTGAAAGACGTCAGAAGAACTCAAGATAAATAATCCACCAAATTAGGTCATTTCTGGGGATTTTAGTTGTTTAAACTTATTGTAAAAATACTTTTGTCTTAATGCATGATGTAAATAATTGTTCTCCATTTGCAAAAAATCTGCAGAATGTCACGTCTCTTGACTTCATGTATTCAGTGTTTTACGAAGGTTTTCCTGGGATTTTGGTTCTTTGCTGTCACATTTTGTTATAGTTATATTTACTCATCTTGGCTCCTAGATTCTTATTTCTGTTTTATCATTCTTTGATCATATTTAGTCACTGTCGTATTCATGTTCTCCCTAGTCAGCTATTATCATGTCTGTCCCTCTTGTATGATATTTTCATGATATCTTGTGGGTTTCTTGCTTCTGTTTTCTTGTCTAATGTTGTTTTTTCATCTGTTTTTGTCTCCACCTGGTGGTCATGTTGTGCAACACTTAGTATTATTCTAGGAGTTTTATGTTTGTCTTTGCTGCGTCTGTGTTTCCAATGGTTCCCTGCTTTTCTGTTTTTGTTATATGGTTTTATTTTGCATTATTTATTTTGCACCATAGTTTCTTTTGTTTTGTAGTTATTGTTTTTTCTTCTTTTTAATGCATCCTAAGAAGGGTACAGGCCAGTGTCTTTCTTTGTTGGTACCAAGCCGGATAAATGTAAAGGGCTGTGGCACAAAGGGATATGTCACAACATAAAACCTATGCCAAATGAAAAATGATGCAAGTCACAGCCAGACAGCACAGGATGGTGGTGTGTATGATGATGCTGGTGGTGAAGAAGATGAAAAAGACAAAGGCAGATCAGAGGACGATGTGATGGAAGCTGAAAAAGGAAGAGTGTTGTGTGACTTTCAGGGAGGAGTTGGATAACTACAGCTAGTGTGATCAGGGAGACGGCATGAGAGTCCTTGGTGTGTCATCTAAGAGGAAAGTAGACAAGAAGACTCTTTGGTGGAATGAGGAAGTGCAGGTGTGTATACAGAGAAAGAGGTTTGCTAAGAAGAAGTGGGACATTGAGGAGACAGCCAAGAGTGGACAGGAGAACAGAGAAATGCAGCGTAAGGTGAAGGTAGAGGTGGTAAAGGCCAAACAAAGAGTGTATGATTACTTGTATACCAGACTGGACAGTAAAGGAGAGACTGATCTGTACAGGTTGATGAAACAGAGATTGAAGGATGTGCAGCACGTCAGGGTGAAGAATAAGATGGAAATGTGTTGACGCGAACCACAAGTGTGATCAGAAGATGGCAAGAGATCTTTGAGGAGTTGATTAATGAGGAAAATGAGAGAGAACAGAGAGTAGAAGAGGTGATTGTTGTGGACCATGAAGTACCAAAGATTAATAAAGGTGAAGTTAGGAGGGCATTGAAGAGGATGAAGAGTGGAAAGGCATTTGGTCCTGATGATATACCTGTGCAGGTATGGAAGTGTTTGGGAGAGGTGGCACTAGAGTTTTTAACTCCATTATTTAACAAGATCTTAGAGAGTAAGAGGATTCCTGAGGAATGGAGGATCTTCAAGAACAAGGGAAACTTATAAGGGAATAAAGTTGATGTTTCACAATGAAGCTGTAGGAAAGAGTCATAGAAACTAGATGAAGGACAGAAGTGAGTATTTGTGAACAGCAGTATAGCTTCATGCCAAGAAAAAGTACAGATGTAGTATCTGCTTTGAGAATGTTGATGGAGAAGTACAGAGAAAACCACAAGGAGCTTCATTGTGTCTTTGTAGATCTAGAAAAAGCACGTGACAGAGTACCGAGAGAGGAACTGTGGATCTGTATGAGGAAGTCAAGAGTAGCAGAGAAGTATGTTAGAGTGATGCAGGACATGTATGACAGCTATATGGTGGTGGTGAGACGTGCTGTAGGTGTGACAGAGGAGTTCAACATGGAGGTGGGACTGTATCAAGGATCAGCCTTGAGCCCCTTCTTGTTGCTATGGTGATGGACACACCAACAGATGAGGTCAGACAGGAATCTTGATGGACCATGATGTTTGCAGATGTTATCTGTAGTGAGAGCAGGGAGCAGGAGGAGGAACATCTGGAGACATGGAGGTGTTCTGGATAGAAGAGGGATGAAGGTTAGCTGCAACAAGACAGAGAACATGTGTGTGAATGAGACGAATACAAGAAGAACAGTGAGACTGCAGGAAGCAGAGATAAAGAAGCTGGAAGATTTCAGGTACTTAGGATCAACAGTCCAGAGTAGAGGAGAGTCTGGAAAACAGGTGACGGAACATTAAATCAGGTTGGAACTGGTGGAGGAAAGTGTCAGGAGTGATGTGTGTGACAAAGAGTATCAGCAAGAATGAAAAATGAAAAGTGTACGAGACAGTGTTGAGGATAGCCATGTTGTCTGGTTTGGAGACAGTACCACTGGAGAAGGGACAGGAGACACAGCTAGAGGGAGCAGAAAGGAACATGTTGAGGTTCTTTGGGAGTGACGAGGATGGACGGGATCAGGAATGAGTCCATCAGAGGGAGGACACATGTTAGATGTTTTGGAGATAAAGTCAGAGAGACTGAGATGGTTTGGACATGTCCAGAGGATATAAAAAGTTTATACATGTTGTTCAAACGCAGGTTTTTGTCAAAAAAAAATAACAGCAGGACAAATAATTTCACAACTTTTTCCACCTTTAATGTGACCTATAAACAATTGTTTGTTTGGTTTTTAATTCTCTTTCCGTTTGTTCATGTAATCAGATTAGTGTCAACATTTCTCATCAGTTTTTTCCTGTTTTCATATTCCTGCTTCATTTAACCTCATGCTTGTCACTTGTGTTTAATTATCCTTTATGTTTATCACCTGTGGTATAAATTCTTTGTCTTTTGTTCTTGTCTTGTATTTGCGTACGCTCATTGAATATGCATGTGTATGTGAAAGTTCTTTCTCAGACTCATGAACTCACACTTGCAGTTTATCCATCTGGTTTTTTTTTCTTTCGAGTCAAATGTGTCATTTTAAAGGAACTTAAGGCAGCTTTACAAAATCTGACTCAGTGCTGCCGCGACAGGCGCTGTGGCTAACTGCAGCCACCAGCCAAGCCGGCACTGGAGCGCGCACAGACACTTTACAGACGGTTCGTCTTCACAGCACTGCACCGGGGAGGCTAACATACTTCACGTCAGGTCTCTCCACTCTGTTATTTGATTTGATCTCATCATTTTCATACTGTATCAGGCTCTAAACACGACCTATAATGTTTTCTCACCTGGTCACAAGGAAATGAGCCATGTCAGCATCCGTTTTCACTCCCAAATGCAGCTGAAGTTCCCTCCATGAACCGAACGCATATCCAATATTTATGCGGGTGCCTGCCCGGCTTCGGTCATGTTTTTTTTAGACTCACGAGATGCCGCTGATAAAGTCTTTTTTTTCTTCATGGTGCGACTTTTTTGGGGGGTGAGAGTGGATGCAGGTCGTTTGCTGGCTGCAGAAACATCCATAAGTATACCTTCAGTGTTTGAATCCAAGTCCACGGCGGCCATGTTCTTCCTGTTCAAGAGCTGTCGGCAACGCGCATGCAGCGTCAATTTACGTCACATCCCTACAACTGCGCGGGAAATTCGGACGTCGAACTGCAGCGCATTATGTAGCACACAGCGTGTCCAAGGCAACAGACATATATGCGGATGGCCTCGTTATTTTGGGTTTTTAATGCTTCATGACCCATTAGCATTGAATAAACTGGAAATGCATGTGTAGTTTTTCACAAATCTTGCCTTAAGTCCCTTTAAGTTTAGTTTATCCTTCAGTAACCCCCCCCCTTCTGTTGCATCGGGCCACAGCCATGCAAGTGTTTCCTGACAGTTTCAGGACAGAAGAACAGTCTTGAGTTCCATCTACAGTATCTTGCTGCAAACATCTAAACCCAAAATGGGAGACAAGGTTGTTTTTAACAGGTTTGACAGAGAGGAAATTAAATCTGTTTGACGGTGGGTTTTATTGCATATGAGAGACAGTAAAGTTGTCTAAGATGTAAAAGGATCTCTGTTATTGTTGAGCTGTTATGGATTCTGGTTGTACTGATGAGCATAAAGACTGATTTCACTGCTAGAGTTAAATGAAGTCTCTGAAAATCTTTATCTTATTCTTTCTCTCCACATTAAAGTTTTACCATCGTATGTGTTTATCAACCTCTCTGTGTGTTTGTTTGCTGAAGGATGCATTTATGTATAATTTGCCTTCTAGAAGAGATGTCATTTCCTTTTTGTTGCAGCACTGCCCTCCATAATAACAGCTGAAATCTGGTAACAGTCAACAAGAGAATTTCTTGAGTGATTTTGGAGCCTCCCTGCTGCCAAGTGCCCTCCCGCAGGGAGACAACAGCCCCTCCCTGCAGCTTGTGTGGCGTCAGATGTTTGTATGATGCTTCTCAATCTGCTGCTTTTACTCTGGGAGGGACAACAGGACTCATGTGGGCCACTCAGAAGTGAAGTCTAGCAAAAAAAAAAGAATAATTATCTCTTATTAACTTCATTCTTCAGGCGCTGACTCTTCAGAAAGTGCCACTGATGGACTGAGCAGGTTTGTAAATCAACCTTCTCCCATCGATTACGCGCTACTTTCCACTGTGCAGGTAAATGACGCAGACAGTTGTGGAGAACAGAAATGGGTGACACACTCTGACCTCTGGCAAATTTGTGTAATTATTGTCAACTTGTTCGACATTCTTCACAGTACATGCTGACCATTAAAGTGTTCATTAAACACAGCTTAGCTCAGCGAGCGAGCAGGAAATCTGATGGAATTAGACTCAAGCTGTGTTTCCACCGCCACAGACACACCAGACAAACCAGGACAAGGTTTTATTTTAGGTCCCCCGCCGAACCCAGCCTCCCTTAGACAGCTGTCTGAAGGTGAAAAGGGAAAAGAGCAGCCAGATATTAACCTCTGACATAACAGAGCAAATCTCACCTCTGTCTGAAACACAGGTTATTTTAACAACACTGACTGAAAGGTAGGACATATGTATCGTATGTCATCAGAGAACACGTACCAGCACATGACAACTAACCTTTTAATGAAACCAAAGTGAGAGAGATCGTCTGAATCCATACATCTCATGATCAAACTCAACCAGGCACAGCACATTTTCAAAGTAGTGTACAATCACAACAAGCTTATTGTTTCATTTTTGGTGTTGAAAGGATCCTGAAACCATCCCAAAATAAAGCATTTGATATATTTTATGTCATCTATACATTTTTAATTACTTGTTCTAATCACAGTCTGGAATATGTTTTTCTGTGCAGGTAGGTCATTTGAAATAGCTGAATCAAGGTGATTAAAACCCTTTCTGATGAAGTAAATATTACGCATTATCTTGCATTTAATCATAAAAAAATTCTTTGGTGCAAAGCAGTTTGAGGTGCAGCGCTACAGACGTATTTGCTGTCCGTCTTATCTCCTCCATTAAACGTACTCAGAGTGCTTTCTGAGGTTACAGTCCGAACTCTTCAGCTGGTACCTCTTCTGCAGGACAGGCTGAGGCTCCGCCTGCAAGCACGAACAGGAGGTGACCATGATCAGACCAGCCACGATGAAGAGGAATCCTGCTGCCCATCCGCAGAACAAAGCGTCTCCAAACTCCCATCGAGGCACCACGTCAGGTATTTTATCATCAAAGAAATGCATCACTGCTAAATGGGCGATGTAGGACACGGGGATCAGACACAGCACTCCTGAAATCATACCCAGCACCCCTCCAGCGATGATCAAAGTCCTCTTAGTTTGAAAGCAGCTGCCGTCTCCACAGCTGTTGATCAGGTAGAGTCCAGGTATGGCCACTAGAATTCCCAGGATTCCCACTACGAGGGAGGTACACATGAAAATACGAGCCAGCTTGAGGTCCCTGGAAAGGCCGAGCAGGCCGTCGTAGGATCTACACTCAATGCCTCCAATGTCCTGAACTACACATGTCTCCCACAAGCCCAGGTCATAGCTTTCTACCGGCAGCAGAGCCGTGGACATGGTCAGCCACTGCGGTAAGATGGTGGTGGTTAAAGCGCACAGCCATGCCCCAACGTAGATCAGCATCCCCAGTAGCTCCAGCACGCAGGCTGACATGCCCATGATTCTTTCTCCCTCTCTAGCCTCCACGCTTGACAGACCTACTGGAGTTGTTTCTTCTCTGGCTGCTCTTCAGATGGAGAGGCCTCTTGATGTCCAGTCGGGACAGAGGCTGCTCAAAGCACCTGATAATTGGAGCTGACCGCTCTGGCTCAGGACTCAGAGTTTGTTCACAAACAGTTCCGTCTCAGAGGAGCACACATTCTCTGATGCAAAGAGGAGAGGGGGCTGCTTGCCCCTCCCCTTTGTGATCCTTCTGCTCCCACTGTTGTGCCAATAGGCAGCATGGGTAGAGGCAGAGATGGCTCACATTTGACAAGGCTATTGTCAAGCGCTTCCCAAAACTGCAAGTCACAAGGGATGTCATTAAATGCAGACAGGAAATGTACCCTTTCAATGCAGGAAAAAATTACCTCCCATGTGTTTTTTTTTGCATCCTGTGAATTCTCTCTGATTCTCTCTGAGACATAAACAAACAAAATGGTTCAGAATATTAAAAAAAGAAAATATAAAATCACTCTTACACAATAAAGAATTAAAATGGAATCAGCTTTCAGAATAAAAAACAGGCACAATAACAATAAAACAAAGTGATTAATCAGATAATATCCGATAACATTCAGCAGTTTGTGTTTAGTGTCATTACAGTCGGGCTTTTTCATGCATGTGACTGAATGTGAAACAACAGTGCAGCTTATTGTCTGCTCTCGTACGAACACTGCAGAGCCTGTGGGAAATTATCGTAGGAGGCTACTGATCAAAGCTGAGATGTGAAAAAAATGTTTCCACAAACAAACACACAATCAGAAAGGCACAGATAAAATCCCCCGCTGAACGCTCTGATGTAGGATCATAATGTGACAAAAATCAAACTCTTTGAGAAGCAGCAATATAAAGGAAGATTCAATCTGTTTCCTGGCAGTGTGAGATGCTTCTGAGGTGTAGCGATGAGGGCAGAAACCCCCTTTCTGGTGAATTCCTGTTGCATTTCTTGTCAAACTGATTTCTTGCTGCTGCTTCAAAAACTTGTAAGTAAACTATGAGGAAGTGAGTATTATCAGTGCTGCAGTTCCTTCAGTCACTCACTTGAGGCCGACAAACACTTTGGTATTGAAATTCAGTTTCAGTGCAAGATTAACACACACATGTAACTAGAAAAACACTCTAGAGTGCAGACCTCCACCAAGCAGCACTTGGACATATTGTAGTATGTCCGTATCCTTAAAAAACTTCCTGGATCCAGACGGTAAAACAGATCACCCCCAAAATCTAACTGATTCTTACTTCAGTCATTTCTGACCTTTCCTGAAAATTTCAACAGAATCCATCCATAAGTTTTTGAGTTATCCTGCTAACAGACAGACAGACAGACAGACAGACAGACAGACAGACAGACAGACAGACAGACAGACAGACAGACAGACAGACAGACAGACAGACAGACAGACAGACAGACAGACAGACCCCAATGAAAACATTACCTCCTTGGCGGAGGTAAAAATGTATTTAACTGGACTTTAAATATTTACTTATTCATTTACTCATAATGTATATACAACAATGTAAACCAATGAAGAAACTGTGTAGTGTTCACTGTTAAAAAAATTATAAAATCATGTAAAGTTTAAGGTTAAAATAAACCTTACATGATTGTATACATTTTTGTATACATCTGTAAAGATTCTACTGTGTATAAAATAATTAATGTAAAATGATATTTTCCAGTAAATTCCAGTCCAGTATCAGACTATTGCAGAAGATAGTTCGTTTTTAAAGCAATATCTTACTAGCTGTTTGTCACAAAGACACAGTTTCTTCTGCTAAATGTCTGAAAAATAACAGAAAACATTTTGATTTGGGTGACAGACCCATAGACATCAAATCAATCAAATCAAATCAAAAATACTTTATTAATCCCCGAAGGGAAATTCAAGTGTTGTTGTAGCTCAGTTCTTTTTCAGGGAGCCATAGAGAGTTCTAGCTGTGGACAGGAAGGATCTCCTCTATAGGGTTCTAGCTGTGGACAGGAAGGATCTCCTGTAGAGGGTTCTAGGTGTGGACAGGAAGGATCTCCTGTAGAGGGTTCTAGGTGTGGACAGGAAGGATCTCCTGTAGAGGGTTCTAGGTGTGGACAGGAAGGATCTCCTCTATAGGGTTCTAGCTGTGGACAGGAAGGATCTCCTGTAGAGGGTTCTAGGTGTGGACAGGAAGGATCTCCTGTAGAGGGTTCTAGCTGTGGACAGGAAGGATCTCCTGTAGAGGGTTCTAGAAGTGGACAGGAAGGATCTCCTGTAGAGGGTTCTAGCTGTGGATGGGAAGGATCTCCTCTAGAGGGTTCTAGCTGTGGACAGGAAGGATCTCCTCTAGAGGGTTCTAGCTGTGGACAGGAAGGATCTCCTCTAGAGGGTTCTAGCTGTGGACAGGAAGGAGCTCCTGTAGAGGGTTCTAGGTGTGGACAGGAAGGATCTCCTGTAGAGGGTTCTAGGTGTGGACAGGAAGGATCTCCTGTAGAGGGTTCTAGGTGTGGACAGGAAGGATCTCCTGTAGAGGGTTCTAGCTGTGGACAAGAAGGATCTCCTATAGCGTTCTGTGCTGCAGCAGATTATGAAGAATCTTCTGACTGAAGACACTCTGTTGTTGAGTTACTGTGTTCTGAAGAGGATGATGAGGGTTTTCCATCATGTTCTTCATCCTCCTTTGGACAATCAACTCAAGAGACTCCAGTTCAGTCTCCAGGACAGAACCAGCCCTCCTTATCAATCTGTTCAGCCTCTTCGTGTCACATACTCTGATGCTCCGCCCCCAACAGGTAACTGCAGATGTGATCAGCTGACAAACTCCTCTTCTTTTTTCGCTCCTCTTCAAATCTCTGTCTGTCCGTATTGTTTGAAAGCCAGACGGAGACACACTGGAGTCCAGGATATGTCCCTTTAGCCATGTCTCAGTGAAACACATGATGCTGCATTTCAACAGAGTTTCAAGTTCATCCATTTTGTTAGCAAAGAGATCTAACATTTGTCAATATGACTGATGGAAGCGAAGGTTTAAACTTCCTCTTTCTCTCTCTTCACTCTGCTCCTGCTCTGCATCCATGTCTTCTTCTTTTGAGCTCATCAGGGATCCAGACTTTCAATTTGAGGTTTATTTCAGCCTTAGAAATGTCAGTTAGCTGCTCTTACTTGTAAACAAGTCTCTTGTTGCCATGGTTACACATCATAACAAGTGGCAAAAAAGTGACACATCCAGCAAAAAACTCGATCAGCACAGCACCCAAATCAGAAGAAAAGTATTTAGAAAATATTTCCAGAAGAAAAAACCATCAAGAAATACTCAAAAAGAATTAAAAAAAAATGCTAGCAAATGCTAGCTAAGTCACAGAGCTACTCCAACAAGCTGCCACCAGTTATAGCGCTATTCCGGAGAGACATGTATATAATCTATATAATGTCTATGGACAGACCCATTTTCCAGCAGGTCCAAACGTTGTAGTACCACCGCGAGCCAAGAGGGGGCGTCGTGCCATTTCAACACGCCCGCGTGAGCAGCAGCGGACTCGGGGGAGTGTCCGTGGATTTAAATCAAAGTTGTGACGTTCAAATTAAATGTTTTGAACAACTTTATTTACTGATGAACAACTTTTCATCGTGTAGTTAAGAGGCGGGAATCTAATGCGAACCATGAAGTCGGTATTTTAAAACTGAACAGAAACTTTTTCCTGTATGTGTTTTTCTTGTTGGCAGCAGTTGGTGCGAATTCGGGTTCGAAGGACAAATTAAACATGTCAGAAAGTGTGTTTTGGTCGCGCTAATTAGTTGTGAAGTGAAGTTCACTTCCCCATTGGACAGAGGAGTTTTCTAAGTCGTACGTCGGAGCGTTTATGTAAATCCGCCCCCGAATATGGATGCAGAGGAATGAAATATGGTGGAGGAGGCGAACATGGAGGACCGAGGACCGTAAGCGCGCGGCTGTAACGTTTCTTTGGGGGGATTGTAGACAGAAAGTGGATGCACCTCCAGCGGGACCTTTTCAGCGGAGAACCTCGGAAGAATGTTTTGTTTTGTCTCATTTCTCCAGTGAGTCTCGGTAGAGAAAGTTGTAATGCAGTGAAGAGCGACGTTTCGGGGGGATAAAAAGCAGGGCAGGGGGCTTCAAAGCCCGCTCACCGTGTCGACGCTATGCCGTGGGTCAACGGCGGTAAGCGGAGGGAAAGCTCGGAGCTGCCGCTGCCCGCGGGCTGGGAGGAAGCCCGGGATTACGATGGAAGGGTGTTTTTTATCGACCACAACACCCGGCAAACTTCGTGGATTGACCCCAGAGATAGGTAGGCTGAGGGCCTGAGCTTCACACACACTCACACAAAGTTCCGTTAATTCAACAAGTTTAATCCCTAAACTTCACGTCAGGAGAAAAGAGCCAGAGTCTGTTCCCTAACTTCTTTTATTTTGAGACCTGTGTACATTTTTTTATTTTGATACTAGCCTTTACAGTTTATAACGAAAACAGAAATCATGGGTCAGCAGATGTTTCCTAAAATTTGTGGCCTTCTTAACATTTAAAGATGCTTGTAAACAAACGGGAGATTAACCGGCCATATTCCCAAAAAATATGCTGTTAAATTCCAAACATAAAGGATGACAGTGTTTTGACACAGAGTTCGACAGAAGCTCAGCCTTTCCGGTCTGTTGTGTTTCACTCAGAAGTTTGGTGTCACCACAGACTCAACCAGAATTAACTCTGTCTGTCTGTGTTGTCACCCAGTGTGTGTCTCATCTTTAAACTTCCTGTCTGTTCCAAACATCAGTCATCAGTGAGCTCACAGATTAATGGTTTGAAACATTCCTGATGAACAAACCTGAGCTATTGTTTTCCAGCTCCCCTTTTCATTTTTTTCACACCATACAAGCCTAAATATCCACCTGTAATTATCACCGTCAGCCCCAAAATGACCATTACAGCTCCATTACAGTGTATGTGTTACTAGATTTTTACAATGGAGTATTGTGAGGCAAGAGCTTCAAACTCAAACTCCCAGAAATCTTTGTGGAAATATGTGAGGAATGCTAGTTAGGCCAGTGGGAAAGCTGTAAGGATGTGCTTTTTGTGGGGACTTGGATTTCACCAAAACAAGTTCAACCAAGCAATCAAATATGGAGTTGAGAGATTCCAGTATTTTACCTCAGATGTGTCGCAAGGAAAAATATGGAAGTTTGACTCTCGGAAGTATGGCAGGAAACATGAGTCCAGTTTGAAATTCAGGCTTCTTGTGTGGGTGGCGTTAAAAGGAAAAGAAAAAGTATGCTGGTGACTGTGTGCAGCTCGGTCTTTACAGTACTGTGCAAAAAAACTCAAGTCATTCCACGTTAAGATAAAAACTTTCATCCCCAAGATTTTGTTTTAGTTTTGAGCACTACTTTCAGCCCTTTTTCATTTGCAAATTCCAAAAATGACAAATTTCAGTTTGTATTTTCCTGTGTTTTTTTGTAACAGGCAGTGTGTCATAAGTAACCCATGATCAAATATAAACAACAAAACTAAATGCTAGCTATAACACAGTGTGACATATGATTCCCACATACTTTCTTGTGTCTATATGTCCTAAATAACTAGAGAAATCCAGACATTTGGAGAACAAATGAAGGAGTGGCTGACCTAAGAAACACTCAACGTCAGGTTTGCAGTTCCTGATGTTCTTAAGAAATCAAGACAAATCCATCAAAGACCTGAGACAGAACCTGAGAAAGCATAGTTCCACAGCTGCATGCCAAATTTTCTTCATGCTGTGGGTGGATCTCTGGGAATCACAATATTGGTGCAAAACTAATATGTCATTTTAAACTCATTTTGTATTTGTATGCATTAAAGAAGTGGGAGTATTTGGCGTATTTCCGACAAGCTGCCAGTAATCTGCCTAAATATCAGATTTTAAACAGTTTTTTTCTTAAATTGGTAGTGATGTGCAAACACAACAAGAAAAACAGACAATGTCAAATAAAATCTTGAAAAGATTTCTGAAAATCTATAGAAACAAAATATAATGGTTAAATCTGGCCATTTCTAATGATGGGTGCTTCAGAACCTTAGCACGGCACTTCTGCAGGATTTCTCGCCTCTGATTCCAGTAGTAGGAATGAAGTAGCTGCATGTAACCTAGATAAGGAAAACCTGATTTCCTTAAAGGCCCCCTCCTCCCTTTGCGTTGATTAACTATTGTTATGTGAAGCTGATAGCAGTTTCACAAGATCTACTAGTCGTCAGCATACGAGGGTGTAGGGTGTAGAGGCTGTAGGTTTTCATGACTAGAAGAATGTTTCCTGCGTTTGTTCTGGTGCTGCTCGGTGATTTATTGGTTATCTTACCAGAGGAATGTCCTCTATCACCACCTGAAACAGCCTTTCATACAAAAATCTCATCTTTATGTAGAACTAAAACTGACTGGCTAACATACAACGCTGTTGATATAAAACTGAAAACTGGGGAAAAATATTTATGTGGTGAAAAGCAGTGATTGTTAATTCCGTATAAGAAACAAATATTTTAAATTTAAAAAAATCACTGGTCCAGTTTAGTAGAATTTTTTTGTTACCAGTGATCAACATTAGTGACAGTTTTTGTAAATCAATCTTTTTAAATTAGTTGTTTCTAAAATGATCCCAGTAAATTTAGCATTGTTCCTAGAAATGTCCTCGTCCACACAAAAACCTACAAAACTAGAAAAGCACTTCAAAGAGTGCAGATCTCCGCCAAGCGGACATATTGTAGAAAGTACTATGTCCCTATCCTTAAACAAATTCCTGGATCCAGACGGTAATCTGGATTACCCCCAAAATCTAATTAATTGTTCTTTGGGTCATTTCTGACCTTTCCTGAAAATGACATCAAAATCCATCTGTAGGTTTTTGAGTTATCCTGTTAACAGACAGACAGACAGACCATGATGAAAACATTACCTCCTTGGTGGAAATATGTGAGGAATGCTAGTTAGGCCAGTGGGAAAATACAAAATACAAAATACAAATACAAATACTAAACAAGGTGTGGGAGTACTTTTTCGACACATCAGTTGAGTAGAACTTCTTTCTGGTGTAGCGTCCAACAATTAATGTGTGATTGGTCAGAAATTTTAAATATGTGTATGAGTGTTGCAGTGAGCACATTTTATTAATTTAGCCATTTAGATGTGAGGTGAAATTCTTGTGCGCTGAAGGCAGCTGGTAGAAACCTGAGAGCGTGATGGGATCGGAGATGTGCTACGCAGCAGCCTCTGCTCATTGAAATAAAAACTTTTACATCAGAGTCTCTAAAAGTTTTCAAACAACACCAGAAAACAGTTGCTGGATTTGTTGCTAGTTGTGCTTTTGGAAAAGAGTCTCTCGAGGCGCCTGAAAACCCACTAAATATGTTATAGTCACTAAGTTGGCAGCACCGTTGCTTTGGAACGGGGTCATGTTAGCACATGTGACGGATGCTGCAGCGGCCTCGCCTCGTGACAACTTCCCAGGAACTCTGTACTTGAGTTTCTTGTGAAATTTTAAATATCCAGTTTAGAAAATTTTTTTTTCTTATTTCTGCCACCTTAAGAAAATTAACAAGTTTTTGTACTTTTCTAAAAGTTCTGTTTTGGCTGTCTACATGAAAACATGTGTTTTTGAAAAATGTTGTTTCTGGACCTCTAAAATGACGTGTGGACGTGATGTAAATAATGATTTTACAGCGTTAGTAGCTTTAGTTTAAATGTATCAGCTTCAGATCAGCCCTGCATTTCTTTTTTCCTTTTTATTAGATTTTTAAAAAGAGGTAATGGTTTTTGGGAATACAACAAGATACAACTGTGATTTAAAGTAGCTCATAGATACACTAATGGACCAGGTTTTGGTGGTTTATATAGTATATCAATATAAAATTTTACAAATTAAATATTTTATGGAGCTGAATGAATTTAACCCATTTGTGTTTTGGTTTGAAATGTTAAACAGTGAGTTGCTCTTCTTGAACATTTCTTCTTCCACACATAAAAATGTCAGTAGTTTTGTTTCTTCTTGCTGGGATTTGGAGTGTTTTACAGTGAGGGATGTGAATCTGCAGAGAGTAAGCCACGGATTACGTCCTAATCGCTGAAACACAGGAGCCATTGAGCTGAATTATAATTGCTTGTGATAATCATGATGTACTGTAACCAAGCCGAGTTCACGACATTTGTTCCTGTTGAAGTTCTGAACATCATCTTCTGGCAGGAGAGACAGAGAGTGTTTTGTTTTGTTTGGTGTAAAGTTAGATCAATGTTGGCCCGTCTGTAACCTGCTGTTTCACAGGTTCTTGTTTTCATCTTGATGTACTTAGAGCTACTGATGATGTTGAGGTCTTGTGGATGCCTCGAGCAGCTCGTGTCCATCTCCTGAAGATAAGCCGAGCTGTTCTGTGGGATTTTTTTGTCACTGTGGAATGAACGTTATGTTAGGCATGCCTACACTAATGCCCAAGGGACTCTGCTCGCTCGTGGCCCCAGACAAAGCACCAGAACAGAGGCAGTTCCCACATGCACCCCCCCCCCCCCATCCTGGGCCCTGTAGGCCTCCTTTATTAGCTCTGTTATGCAACAACCATGGCCGGCCTGCCGCTCAGCAAAGGGAGGCCTTTATACTTGGTCACAAAGCACACAAAATTCAATTATTCTGGAAAGGGTGAGCTGTGTTTCCAGTTCTGAAAGGTTATTCACATGCGCTGAACCCTGCTGTTATTTTGCTTCCCCCTGTGTTTTCATTAGGATGGCTCTTTTTTGTCTTGGTGGGGGGAGGTGACGAACATGCCATTGCTTGACCGGGTGTTATTTGGCCCCGTGTCTTTTTCTCTGCTCTTTTTTACAAGCGTACAATACGTTTGACTTCAGCTTTCACCTTCGTCCTTGTTCTGATTGATCAAACCTGTTTCCCCCAGCTGTTAGTCTTACAGGCACTAACCCCCCCCCCCCATGTCTAGTTTCCTGTCTGACTTCTGCATGATTTACTACAATAACGATACTCAATAATTGCTAAAATGCTGCGTAGCATCAGTTCTTGTGCTTATAGCTTTTCATCAGCTGCTGCAGCTGTGTGTGTTTTCAGCATGTGTATATTTTAGAGAATATTACCCAAACAGGACATGCCAGAGTCCGCAAACTAACCTCACACTCTGGGGTGCCATTGTGTGTGTGTTTTTCTTTTTTTTTTTTACTGCTACGCATCTGCACAATTCTTATTCAAAATGGAAAAATGCAGTTGATAAAGTTAGTTCCATTATTTTGTGTTATTTAAGGCAAGTTTTAAAATAATAAACTTTGTCATGTGTTTGAAATGAAGCACCCCCCCTGAATCTTTTATAAAGAATCTTTTATATTATAAAATATTTTATATTATAAAGTATTTCATAAGTATTTTCCTTTCTAAGTTTTTCGGTTTGACTTTTTCTTTATAAACGTTTTGACTTTACAGGTTCCTACTGTTAGGATTTGATTGGTTCAGGCTCAAACTCAGTATCTCATTGGGTCGTGACTGTTAGCGATAAAATTGTAAATTGTGTTCGCAAGAGATTTTCCAAAATGTCTCACAACATTCACTTTGCTGTGGATTAGTGTATCCCTTGAATTCTGAACATGTTCAAAATAATAAGTGAGATGATTGTTTAGTTGCAGAGTCGACACACACGTCAGAGGTTCAAGACATGAAACAACTTTCAAAATTTCATTTAAATGGTTTCTATTGGACTGTGTTTGCACTTCCATCTCTCAGACACTTCGCCCCCACCTGCCTGTTGTCTCCAGCATTTCACTATAGAGCTGCACGCAGGGATTTAGAGCAACTGGCTGAAAACTATGACAAAGGGAAAAACTAACATCAGTAAAAGAATAATGACATCAGGGCAAAGACTTCAATTTTACTGCAGTGGTTGTGATTGTGTGGATATGATTTGTGCATGTTATATTGCTTGCGTATTTTTATTCAGGCATTTACTCAGGCACCTCTGCAACACAGTAGTAGCTTTAGCACTATGGCTAAACGAGAATCAATCGATAAATTGCGACAAGGAGAATAACTAATATAATTCCGGAATAGCGCTACACATGGTAGCAGCTTGTTGGAGTAGCTCTGTGACATTGCTAGCATTTTTTGTTCTTTTTGAGTATTTCGTGTTAGTTTTTTCTTCTGTAAATATTATTTTTGAAATACTTTTCATTCTGATTTGGGTTCTGTGCTGATTGAGGGATTTTTTGCTTGATTTGTCACTTTTTTGCCACTTGTTGTGATGCGTAACCATGGCACCGAGAGACTTGTTTACTGGAATGAGCGGATATTTCTAAGGCCCAAATAATCCTCAAATTGAAACCTGGATCCCTGATGAGCTAACAAGAAGAAGACGTGGATGCAGGGAAGGAGCAAAGCGAAGAGCAAGAAAGAAGTTCAGTCCTTCTCTCCATCAGTCAAACTGATGAATGTGAGATCTCTTGCTAACAAAATGGATGAATTTGAAACTCTGTTGAAGACCCAGCCAGAGTATTGGGAATGCAGCATCATGTGTTTTACTGAGACATGGCTAAAGGAACATGTACACACCAGTGTGTCCCTATCTGGCTTTTAAACAATACGGGCAGACAGAGATTTGAAGAGGAGCAGCAAAAGAAAAGGAGTTTGTCAGCTGATCACACCTGCAGTCACCTGTTGGGGAAGCAGCATCAGAGCACTTGACTGAACTGGAGTCTCTTGAGTTGATTGTCCAAAGGAGGCTGAAGAACATGATGGAGAACCCTCATCATCCTCTTCAGAACACAGTAACTCAACAACAGAGTGTCTTCAGTCAGAAGATTCTTCATAATCCGCTGCAGCACAGACCGCTATAGGAGATCCTTCCTGTCCACAGCTAGAACCCTCTACAGGAGATCTTTCCTGTCCACAGTTAGAACCCTCTACAGGAGATCCTTCCTGTCCACAGCTAGAACCCTCTACAGGAGATCCTTCCTGTCCACAGCTAGAACCCTCTACAGGAGATCCTTCCTGTCCACAGCTAGAACCCTCTACAGGAGATCCTTCCTGTTCACAGCTAGAACCCTCTACAGGAGATCCTTCCTGTTCACAGCTAGAACCCTCTACAATGGCTCCCTGAGGAACTGAGCTACAACAACATTTAATTTCCATTCGGGTATTAATAAAGTATTTTTGATTTGATTAAAAGAATAATGAAATCAGGGCTAAGACTTCACTGCAGTGGTTGTGATTGTGTGGATTTGATTTATACACGTTATATTTTGCAACTCAGCAGAGTCACACTGGAGGTAAGCTTTAGCACTCTGGCTAAAAACCAAGAAGTGCAACATGTCAATCACAGCCCAGCCCGCCACCCCCCCATGGTTTTTAAACAGTGGCTAGTAGGCAGGAAGATAATTTAGAGGGGGGTGAGTTGCTTTAAAAGGCAATTTATTAGGCTGGAAATTAAGTGGTTAATACCAGAATTTACTCACACATTGCTCCTGTCTGTGTAATTTTAAAAGCACAGTTCACCTCAAAAGCACAGTCAGGAGATGTTGGGTGGGGCTGACACTTCTCTTAGTTTTTGAATTTTTCATTGAGTAAAGAATTGATTCAAACCTTATTTAATTTAATCTGCTCTAAACGTGACTCTCAGGGTTTAGAGTGAGATTATTTTTAGCTGGAGCAGGAGTGACTTGGGATTTTGAACCTGCTATAGCTTCTTATTAAAGCATATCCAAATGTATAAATGATCAATATGGACATTGGATCATTCAGTTAGTTGCATAGATGTAAAAGTACTGGGATTCTATTTCAAGGGATTTTAGGAGGTTTTCATTGCTTACTTACTTGCATAGCTTACTTTAAACTATTAAAACAATGACCTGATGGTGAATTTTCCACGCCATTAAAATCAATCTAGCCCAGTGTCAAGTGCTGGAGACCAAGAAGGAGGCTGCTGTTAACGGGTGGAACCAAATTTAGGATTTCAGTCTGGGCTGCGGGAGAAGAATCTCGATTTGGGGAAGATTGGTCGTGTCCCTCGGAAGAAGGCAGTAGAAACTTGGTAGGCTCCTCCTTTTCCTGCTAGGGCTGAGC
This sequence comes from Pachypanchax playfairii, assembly GCA_006937955.1. Taxonomy (NCBI): domain Eukaryota; kingdom Metazoa; phylum Chordata; class Actinopteri; order Cyprinodontiformes; family Aplocheilidae; genus Pachypanchax; species Pachypanchax playfairii. The sequence continues at coordinate 91,198 of SSNP01000090.1, forward strand.
GGTATGGCAAAATGTTCATATCACAGTTTTTTCTATATTATATCGGTTTTACGGTATTTGACGAAATTTTTTTTATACGACCAATGTTACCCACATTATCTTCTAATAAGTAAATAATTACTGCATTAGATTGGCTTTAAATAGTCCATTTTGCTGTCATATGCACAGTACCATGTTTTTGTTTGTACAGCCTCTTTAAAATTTCCAATAGGGGGCAGTAATTAAGTTAAGTTGCTAGTATTAGCGCCACTGGCTACCGCAAATGATAGTTTGGTCCAAGTCTGACCTTTTGAAGCCATAGAAAATTCCATACTACAGACGTGGCTCCTCTTCTTGGAATAAGTTGTTCTGGGTCAGTAATCTGTGCGTCGCTGTTACAGCCCCCGCCAGTAGCCATTCTTTATTCAAAACTTTGTTTTTCACGTGTGGTCTTAGCGTGTAGCACTGAAACTGGTCCCCGCAGAAACACGTTCCCACTGCAAACGTTGCGGACGTTGTCTTAGCTATTCACGGGTATAGCAGTATGTGAAAAATACATATCATAACCAAAATAAACACCAGTTTTTGGTACAAACTGGTATACCGCCCAGCCCTGCTTCCTGCTTAAACAAACTCCTGTTAGAGTAGAGTTATACTTTCTAGTCAATGGGAGTTCAGACCTTTTTGCTAGTGAGCTGGTTTATTCCCTAGAGTCTTATACACTTTGCAGTACATGTATTATAACCATACTGCAGCACCAAACAAGATACAATCTTTAAAAAATTTTTTTTTTTTTTTTTTAGGATTTTTAGCTCCAACAAGAGGATTCCCAAACAGCTGAAAACTAGACATGCACTAAATAATCAACTGAAGGTTGAAGCATCTCTCAGATCCTGCTTTGGGTCTTCTATTCTTTTTTCTTTTTTTTTTTTTTAAAGACGCAATTTTTGGATTCTGATGATCTCTTAGTTAGTGTTTTAGGCCTTACACTTCTTCTTTCACAGTAATGTATCTCTTCTGCAGCAGCAGCAAGAGAGGTGTCCTGCTGCTGCTTAACCTGAAGCTCTCTGACTTCAGAAAAAACCTTCTAACATCTGTAACATGAAGGTGAAAAACACTCTGACAACTACCTCCCCATTCAATGTGTGTAATCACTAAGTCACCATGACACAGACTACAGATGATATGAACCATGTTTAAGATGGTGTTTGTAAATCAGAAATGTGGATGTTTTAATACAGAGTCAGTAATGGACACAGAGCTGCACCGTTTTATCCCAACATGTTGGGACTCATCTTCATCTTGACTCCCAGCTGAGACTCTCCAGTCCTCCAGAAGTGTGTTATATTTATTAACCTCTGCATGTGAAGCATCATTTACTGGAATAAGATTTTTCTGTCAGTCATTATCTGTACCTGCTTATTCTTGTCCAGGGTCGAGGGGAGCTAGTGTCTATCTTCAGCAGTCATAGAGCGAGAGGCGGGGCTACACCTGGACAGGAATAAGATTTGTATTCAGAATAAATAACAGAAGCAGCAGGATTGTATGGATTTCAAAAAAAGCATCAAATTTTAACCCAGAAACAACAACATACTATTTTCTGATTGGTTGATAGGTCACAAACTCTAGAGCTAAGCAGATTAAACTTTGCCTTTTCATATCATTACCTAGTAATTATATTGGTGAGAAATGCCATGTGTGTTTCACCCAATTTCTGGGACTTGAGAACTCAGCACCATTGTTCTTAAGAGTCAGCATTTCAAAATTCTACATCACTGAAAAAAATCATTTGTAATGCCTCCTCGAAGCTGGATTTCTAAAGTCTGAGGTTCCTGACCAGCCCTTAGTTTCCAAAATGGCTGCTTCAAAGATCCAAAATAGTGAAAGCAGCAATAATAAACTGTTTCTTTAAAAAGAATCTGTCAGTTTGTTTCTGCTTAAATCAGTCACACTTATAGAAACATACTACCTCTGTTTAAAATCATGTTGCCACAGTGTCTCTATCACAGAAATGTTATCAGCTTCTGCTGCTGAGAGCAGTTATCCTGGTTATTGATGGCAGATCCTACTGGTTATTCTTCTCGCCACTGCAGCACAGTTGAGTTGGATTTGACATCAATCCCAGATCAGGGATCAGGTTTCTAAGGTAAAAGGGATGCAACTTACACTTGTTTTTGTGCTAATCTAAGCTAACGTGTTGGTCAGAGTTCCAGCTTTGTAGGAAACAATAAATAAATTCAGAAATCACTCAGATTGTTTTATTGAATGAGAGCAGGAGTTGATGTAAAAATTCATTCATTATTTTTAGTCAGGCACCTGGCTGACTTTTACTAAATTTGTGATTTGAGAAAAATGTAAAAGATTTACTGTCAGCTAATCTTAGGTATGCTGTTTCTCGCATAAATTTGAGACAGAATTCAAAATAGTTTCAAGTGATTTTAACACCACATCAAACATCGTATCCTGAAAAACAAGAAAAGGAATCTGTTTTAAAGAGGCCATTTCAAACAAATTTCATGACTTTGTGGTTATTTCTGAAGTATTAAACTGTAATATGAGAAATTCTATATATAAAAAATATTAGGAAACACTGATTAACAGACCTTTCAATCTGTCTGCATCAAAATTTAGCTGGTTCCGTCAGGCTTCGGGCTGCAACTCATTAATATTCATTATTCGAATTTGCTGGACTCAGATTGGCTAACAAACTAGCCTATCACAGCAAGGAATACTGTTTCCTGCCCCGCTGCACATGGCAACAGAACACGTAGTCTCTTCCTGTTACATCTTATGCTACAGCTTTTAGCCAGCAGCATGCTAGGCGTGGTTTCAACTGCAGGAGCTACCAAATACTAATGAGCAAAGCAGCTGTGACGAAACAAATACAGGCCGTTCGAACTCGGGAGAACTCGGGTTTTATCGTCACCTGCGTAGTTTGAGAGATTAAAACTGAAAGAGAAGTTGTTGACCTGTTTTCACACCCACTATGAAGGTAGGAACACCTGTGGAGCTGAAATATTCAACAGAAACCTCAGAAAATCTGTTTTTTAATGGAAGGGCCTCTTTAATTTTTGTCAGAGATGACCCAGCTCAACCCCCCCCCCCCCCTCCATGTGGCTGAACAGGGACATGGATCTCAGGCTACTTATCTAGAGGACAATTTCTTTGAGATTCAACACATAATGGGAGAAGAACATCTGTCTGTCTGTCTGTCTGTCAGCTGCTGTAGCCTCTGAAACGCAGCAAATGAGAGGCTGGACATAAACAGCATTCCTCCCAAAGTTGTTTTCATGTTTCTTTTTTAACTTGGAAAGGAATTTTTAGACCAGCAACACTTGTGGCATTTTTTTTTCTTCTGTCTCTGTCTGTCACAATATGAGGATATAAGTAGGTGACATTTAAAGTGAGAAGAGTAACAGGATTGAATGCAGTCGTCTCATGTCTAACTGCATCTGGGATGATTGGTATTTGTCTTATTTGTAGACTTTGACATTAGGGATGTTAAATACTTTGAATGTTGTAATAAGTTGGTTGTTGTGATATTGTCTTCTGCTTCAGTTGATTTTAGTCATTCGCATAAACTTTTGCATCATTCACACTATTATGATTAAATTCAAACCCAGCTTCAAAAATGTGCCACATGTGTACTTCACATATGTTATATTTAAAACTTGTTTACAGTGTTAGCGAATCGGTGAGTTACATTTTAATATGAATCAAAGATTGGGTTTGAATTTTGTAGTTTTAAATTCATCTGGCTGTCATGTTTTTGTGACTTTATTTGGTTCTGGCTGTAGGATGGGAATTCAAATCACTCTAATCCCTGTTTCGGGTTCTATATGGGTCTGTATGGTCTATATGGGACGTTAGAGAAGTTTTTTTGTAAAATTGACAGTTTTCTTTCTGGAAAATCTGAATTGTTGTTCTTCAGGTGCATTTCTAAAGGGTCCTGTGGGGATGACCCAACCAGGCGAGGTCCAGATTCCTGTTCAACATGCCTTTCCCATGCAGCAGCCCAGTGTCAGGCAGTGGGGGGGGGGGTTGCTGCAGATAGAGATATCCTGTGGGAAGACTCAGAACAGCACAGATTATTTTAGATTTAGCAAATGTCTTTTAGCAACAACTAAATATATTTTGTCAGGACTCGAGAGGGGCCCACTGCATTTCGTTGCTCCACAGCTGAGCGTGCTTGTCATTTTTAGATTCTATTTTTTCTGTTTCACATATCTGTCAAATTTTCCGTCTTCTCATACATCAAAAGAATAATGTGTAAAAGGTTATAATAAAAAGCTGTGGTCATATTAACGAAGCAGCGTGACCAGCTGTAGCAGTATTTTTTGTGTTTTGAATGTATTTATACATGAATTGTGCTAGCTGCTAAATATGATTTTAATTATTATCTGTAGACTCTTTTACATTTTTCAGCTCCGTAGCTGACGCGATCACATGGACTTCTTTGTGTAACCAACATTTTAAAGCAACGGGCTCTCATCTTTTTCCACACTACAGAATTTTTTAATTTTTGTTTCAAACCATTTATTTGTATCGTGAAACTGTTTTTAATATTTACAGACAATTTTTTTCTCTCCTATTATTTAAAGAAATGCGACTCACTCAGACATTGTATCAGCTGGCTTCCCATGATATGACTGGTCCCATGAGGACTTTAATACATAAAGCCTAATCCACTGCAGTGATGGTTCAGGTGTCTCACACCTGGGTCTTTCTGGCTCCACATCATCTGTGTAGCATGTTATGTTCTATATATTTTCTTTTAGCAATGCAACCTCATCACAGATACATTATAATCTAGTATCAGTCCATAATATGGGGGTTGCTACGTTAAAGCTATTCACTCTAGAAAGTGAAGAAAAGAGGAATATCACAGAATTCACAGTGAAGGTTGGATCAAAAATATAACTGCCTTTAAAGCAACAGTTCATCAGGTTTGTCTGGAAATGTTATTAACAGTGAATATCTTACCTGTTGCTTACCAGTTACCTGTTATCTCTATAAATTACTTCAGTTTGGACAAACTGAATTGACACTTTAGCAGCTTGTCCCAGCCAGACCAGTTGGGAGGTGCATTTTAATCTTTAAAACCTTATCAGGTTTACAAAGTTGTAAATTTAACATTAAGTGATTATTACAGCAGAAACTGCCACAACCTTTTTCCTCTGATATTTACACTGTGTGCTCTCACTGTAGTTTTACACCCTGATATTTTATCTTTTAGGAAGATGTCTATTCAGAACTGATATATCATTATCACAGCGTGATGTGGGCTGCTGAGGATTCAGTGTGTTCTTTCTTTTCAGTAGAGTTTAAATTTCTGGGTTTTTCAGTCATTATTAGCTAAACATTCATTAGCGTGAGCCTTTTTTGTGGTTTGATAAAAAACGTAATATTCAGCTCTAGATCTGTAGTGAATTAATGACAGAATTTTGGGGGATTTTACATAAAAAAATCACTCCAAATAAAAAAGAGATAAAATTTATGGGTGTTCAACCAGTAAGATGTTAATTAACTAATATATTATAAAGTGTTTTGTAGAATTTTGTCAAACTTTTAAGTGCTGCTTGTTAAAATGGGTTTCCACATACAGTTTATCCATCTAGTGAATCACACAGTTGCAGTCTAAAATCTCCCTTAATCATCCCTTTGTTTTAACATTTTGTTGAGTTACACTAATCCATAATGATGCTGTGTCTAGAAGTGTTATTAAACTCAGTTTACCACCTTAAAAGCATTAAAAGTGAAGTAGTATATTGTTGCTGTTTGACACTGTCAGCAGGTTTATTCAGGGTCACAGTGGCAGCCTGACAGAAAGAATGACTCAAGTATTTCTCTCTCAGATCTTTGCAGCCAGAGATGGATTTGACAGAAATACATATTATAAATTCATGTTACTTAAATTGATCCAAAAGATGTTGACATTCTAGACAGTTTATATACTGTTATGATGTCATCACATCACCCCTCTCCTGTGCTGTGAGTGTTTCGCAGTGATCCTCCCAGGAGTGAGAACGGACTTGGAAAACAGACGCTGCTGTCACAAGACTGCGTAACAAACCAAACATTCAGATTCTGAGCTGTGAGAGGACGTGTTTTTCCCTCAGGCTCTTTGTCTCCCTCGCTGGGTCAGAGGGCAGTTCAGGATTAGCCGCCCTCTGACGTCACACAGCTTCCCATCCTGCATCTTGTTGTCTTTTCTCTGTTTTTAACCACTAAAAAAAACAGCAAAACAACCAAACTTTTTGGTTTCTTTTTGACTCTGAGTTTTTCTCAAGTTATTTGATTACTTGCTTGCAGTTGCTCTTCCAGTCAGTATTTAAATGAAACCCCAGCAAAGGTATCACTGACCTGACTGCCTGAGTGTTTTTTAAGTATTTACAAGTGCTGTTGGTGTCTAGACGTGTGTTTGCCTTTCACAAACACTCGGAGCAGGAGCAGGTCGGGAGTGTGCTTTTGTTTGCTTTGTCCTGGTGTTTGGCACTCGGTGCACATCTTGCACATTGGTAGACTCCTTTTAGACTCCTCTGTGCTATTATATGCCCGTTTTGCTGTATTAGAGGTACAGCGTTTTTTTGGAAACCTTTAACTCACCACTGTGGCATTTAACAGCTGATGTGCTTGTTTTTAACCTGGGAGGATAAATGTTTTCTGAAATAGTGAGACAGTAAATCATCTTAAGTAGCTTGTGAACCAGGTTTAAAATACCAGATAGGATTTATAGTTTTGCTATTTTTTATTTTATTTGAATTATGTTTCCCTTTTATAAGTGACATTTACAGTAACTCCTCTTTTTGACCGTCTTACCAGTAAACAGCAAACGCCAAGAAAATACAACGTAAGCTTAAAATATTGTCAAATCTTTTTAGCTTGAGGCATGAGTAACTCTGTGTTGTCGTCTGATTGGAGTCTTCAGTCTGTGTCAGAGGACAGATGGCGTTGTGCCTGCAAAGAATTTGCTTTGTAAAGAAAAGAGAAAGCAAGACTTGTATAGTAAGTTTGTGTTGAGTGTGTTTGTGTAGAGGAGAGGGCGACTGGATTTGTCTCTGGAGGAATGTGAAGCAGAATGTCTCACCGAGCTGTCCGGTCATTGTCAGCATACCTCACCAGGATCCGGCCTCATGTGTCGTCTGCGCTGTAATGTGGTGGTAAAACACAGGTCACTGTGGCTGGGCCCACTTTTTATCTCCGCTGATTGATCATCAGTTACAGTTTGTAGGCTGTCATGGGAGTGATATCAATGTACAGCTCGTAAAAATGTGTCTGATGTTATTAGAGCTGCTGCTGCAGTGGGTCACATGACCTGTAGGTTTTATTTGCCTTTGCTTTGTGTTTAATCACAACTAATCAGTGTTTAGAAACAACTGTTTATGAAGCTCACCTTTAATAAACAAAACAAAAAAGAGGTCTTTTATTTTTCACTTTAATCATTTTATGACTTTAATTTAATTTTGAACGGTTGGGTTTTATATTTTGTTGTTCTGAATGAGTTTTTAATCATTCCAGGATCACCAAGCCGTTGACGTTTGCTGACTGTGTTGGAGATGAACTGCCTCTGGGATGGGAGGAAGTTTATGACCAGCAAGTGGGAGTTTATTACATCGACCACATTAACAGTGAGTAGATAGAAAAATAAATGATATAAACTGTATCACAAATATCAGATTAAATGTGAATTCTGATTTAAAAAGGCTCAAAGCCTGATGGGATCATTTGGTTGTAAGTCATTTCTGTTGTTTTGTCAGAAACCACTCAGATTGAGAACCCGCGGACTCAGTGGCGGCAGGAGCAGGAACGCATGTTGAAAGAGTATCTTGTCGTGGCCCAGGAGGCCCTCAGCGCCAAGAAGGAGATGTATCTGGTCAAGCAGCAGCGACTGGAGCTGGCCCAGCAGGAAATGCTGCGTTTCCATGAGCTGTCTGAGGACAACCACTCCATCACCAGCTGTAAGGGTCACTAACGTCCAGCTCTCAACCCCCTCAGACCAGACTGATGTCCTCTAATCAAACCATGTGTCAGATCTGTGTTAGCTGGTCAAAGGGCGAGAGAAACTTCAACCTAATATCTTATTAGAATCAAAAATAACCTTGTGTGACTTAAAGGTGTGATGACATCACTGTTTAAACTGGCGTAAAGCTATTTCATGTAGTAGATATGCCCGCATATGTCAACTCACAAAAGAATTTGATTAAAAAACTAACAGGGCGGGGGTGTACGGGCAGGTCAGAATCCTCTTCTCAGCAACACGGTTCCTTTCATTAATGATATGTGGGTCTCCCTGGCTGACTTCGCTCTGATTGGCTACAACCATTGCCCGCAGCAAGCCTTTCTTCTCGGCTCCGTCAACAGTCCAGTAACACGGCGAGTGGACGTTTACAACCGTATATGTTCGAGCCTGAAATGTCTTCTGAGGAAGACGGAGGGGTGAACACATAAAACTCAACTAATCACATGAGCGAATAAACAGTGCTGTCAGATGTTATCAATGAAAATAGATTCACAATATGGTATGATAAACCTGTTGCTCACGGACATTGTTGCTAGAGCGGCTATCACATGCTAGCATCATGAACTCTTCAGACCACGAACAAACGTTTATCAGGCAAGGCGGCATTTTATTAAATAAATAAACTTACAGGTATTGACGATGTGGTCGCCTCCTTCAGGGTTGGTAAAGAATTTTTAATTAAAATCAGTTTCTTTGACAATCCCAACTTGAATTCACCCAAGTTATGGAAGAAGTCCTCCGTGAAGTGAGCTGAACATATTCTCAAATTGAGGTTATAACTGCGTGGCACTTCTCCATAAATGAACTTCAGCCACTCTTGTCTAGTTTTTTCATCCTTCGGCATGGGTTGAGCATCCTTGGACACAACAGGTCCCCGTTTGCGTAGTCATCTCTTCTCAAGAGCAGCAGCACAAGCTAGCGCAACGCAGCTACCGGTGTATGGGCTGGGGGTGGGGGGTTGGACTGTTTACTTCACTGCGCACTTTTATTGGACGCTATGAAATACGTAGGATGAAATGCCACGTAGGAAAAAATGGTGTTTTCCGATTCAACCGTTTTTTAAATATGAAACAAAGCGGACCGCCCACAAACGGGAACTTTGATACTCGCTTTGGACGTTCACACGGCCTCATCAGTGCACAACACATCATGATATACCCCAAAAACCTCAAAAAAGTGCATTTTGATGTCATAACCCCTTTAATTATTTGCTCTTGATATGCTGCATTACTGGGCTTTTAAAAACCGGTGAAGGGATGCAGATCTATAGCACGTCCTTTCTTTTCTTACCTCGCCCTGTTTCACAAACACCTAGTTTACCTTCTGACTCTGACCAGCTGTCACACACAAAACATCTGAGCACATCAACACAAAGTAAAGACAGGGAAATGATACTAGATTCCTCTCAAACTTCTATCACAAGTTCTTCCTGAAATCATGATCATTAACTGTTCGACCCCCCCCACCCCTTTTTTCCTTTGTGTTCAAAGCTCTCTCCAGCTCATCTTCAAACCCGAAATACGATCCTGATCAAATCAAAGTGGAAATCACCTGTAGACGAGAGCGGGTAAGTCATTATCAATGGAGAACAATGAGCTGTGGTAAGGGGCCCTGTTGGGTTGTGGAGGGGGGGGCCTGGGGTGTGGCCCCTACAGGATACCATGGGTCTGGCCTTAGGCCTCGAGAGGATGAGATCATGAAAGGGTCATGCAGAGGATAGGTCTCTGACTCACTGGACAGAGTTCAACATTTCTCTGATGTCAGTAAAACATGAGTGTATTTCCTGCTTCAGAGTCATTTTAACCTGATGAATGATGTTTGTACAGAAATCAGCTGTTAATGTCAAACTTCAGACAATTAGAGTCATTCTGCATTAAAACAGCCGATGAGTTTCCAGGTAAATTATATCAATTTGTCCTTATTTATTCTGGGGAAAGAAATTTCAGGTTGGAAGATCATCCTGGAATGACTTCTTATTTTATAGCCACAGGTTCAGTGAGCTGGTTTTAATTAATTTAATTTACAATAAACAAACTGAACCTGGTGTAAAGCCGCTCCTCACGAGGCCCTCGGGTGTCTTGTTAGTTTTACAGAATCAGCCTGGAGAAGACAACGATAAGGATTATAGTAGTAATTCCACCTTAAATAATCTAAAACTTAAACTGCCAAATGCAGGTCACATTTCTGAACCCGTATGTTAGATTTTAGTCATAGGAAAAGATATTTTTTTCTCTTTAAGACCTTTTCACTTCAGGAGGCCTCAGTGTGTGAGATCCAGCGTGTGTGGTTGTATGTGTGTGTGTGCACGTGTGCACCTCTGTATAAACATAGCTGAGCATTCCTGTACACGAATAGTTCATGACTAAGCAGTTAGTCCAGCAGTGGTGAGAGAAGCCCATTGTGCATCATAGTAACCCTGCGCTCTCTTGTGTCCGCAGCTCACCAGACTGAAGCAGGAGTTGGTCCAGGTGAAGCAGGAGCTGCAGTATAAGGAAATGGGAGTAGAGACCCTGCAGGAGTGAGTGTTCCTCTACCTGTGTGTGCCCCACCCTTCCTTTCATGACCACCCTTTTCCTTCTTACACTTCTCACTCAGTGGCCTCTTTTATTCCTCGTCACACCCCTTCTGTATTTAGTCTTATCCAGAACTTAAACTGTGTTTTCTCCTCTGTTTCTCTACATTTTGACACATTCAACATTTTTGAAAATACTTCTATCGACTGATTCAAGTTTTTCCATATTTTGGGGGGTTTGCCTTTAATGTGTTTCATGCACAAGGCGTTTTTATGTGCTGGAAAGACTTATGAGCCATTCCAAATCTTATGTTGGAAATAGAAGCTCCACCTATCTGAGGAGGGAGAAAAAGGAACCAGGGCGCATTAAAAAAAAAAAAAGCAAACGGAGGGAGTTTTTGATGGAAAAGGGGGACTCCACCTCAGGAAGAGGATGCACCAGTAGAGTGCAGGGAGCCAAGGCTCAACACGGAGAGAGGAAGTTGTTTCATGGAGGGGGGACTCTAAAGCAGTTTCAAAAACACTGAGATATCTGGCAGCAAATTCCTCTTCACTTCCTGAGTCCTGGCAAAGAGTCTCTTATCTCTTAGATAATACACAACTCAAGTGATTCCCAGAATAGTCAAGAGAACTTGTAGAAAACACAAGCGCATCCCCCCTCTTGTATGTGTATACGTGCCTATGTGCGTGTTTGTGCTTTTGTTTGATGGTGTGCACGCGTCACATTGTTCTTTCTAGGTTGAGTTTTGCCCAGCAGCTTTGAAACTAAGAGCGACCCTCTGGGCTATTTTTTGTTTTGTTTAATGTTTTTCTTGATCTTAGTTGTGGTCAGCAATAAAGCTAATTGTTTTCAACATCAGATAAACTGATAAACAAGTTTTGGTGTACAAACTTCCCTCTTCTGATTGTTACTACAAACCTTAAAGGATTCAGAACTGTTTTTTTGGACAGTTATGCAGACAAGTCGACTAGCTGTTGTACTTCTCTTTGTTTAATTGATTTGGAGAAGTTTTTTACATCTAAGATCCTGAACGGTAGTTGCTATAAGCTACCAAGTTGTTTTACAGCACAGGGTGGAGCCACTGCCCTCTCTCTCTTTTTTTAAGAAACATACATTTTTAAACTCCCAGAACCGACCTGCGGGGGAGGTATGGAGGGGGACAAAGCAGGGCTTGTTTTTGGAGGAAGAGGCTGGGTTGGGGGGGTGACCAGTACCTGCTGTTGAAGGAGAGTAAAAGAGAGACCACCATCGTCACTCCGCACAGACACGCACTAGAAACACATCAGAATTAGGTCTTTGCTTTTGATTCTAATCACATGATGCCTGGTCTAATAGTTTTTTTTTAATAATGTGTCACTAGATGTAGGACGTGATTTTTGCAGGATTAATCTGAAACACAATCTGAATGTTAAAATGAGCATCATATCATGTGTTTCTTAACCAAAACTGCCCACAGTCTTTAAAAAGCTCTGGTACCTCCCACACAAATACTTTAGATGTTCATCATGTGACTGTTTTTGTGACTTTATTTTGCACTAAGTGACTCAACCATATAAAGCACCACCTTGTTACTTAATATTGGATAACTTTTCTAATATTAGGAGTATGACTGAATCAAATATTTGATAAAACGAACATCTTATACATTTTCTACAGATGAGTAAACAAAGTATTTAATCTACAGTCATACCAGATCTTAACCCTCTAACTGTCAGATTTTCTCCTCAAATTCAGTTTTTTGGACAACATATTTTCAAAAGGCTGTCACTTAAAAATGGTGAAAGATGAAGGGATTGTGTAAATGAGAAAAATCATGAGATTGACCCAAATTTTCCATCCATCTTCTTCCACTTATTCAATGTTAGGACGCGGGGGCAACTGGTTCAGGAGAGAAACCATGACATCCCTCACCCCAGCGACACGTTCCAGCTCCTCCTGGGGATCCTGAGATGTTCCCAGGCTAGAGAGGATTTATAATACGTCCAGTAAATTCTGGGTCTGCCCGGCCATCTCCTCCCAATGGGATGTGCCCGGAAAACCTCCATAGGGAGGCGTCCAGGAGGCACCCTAACCGGATGCCTGAACCACCTCAGCTGACTCCTTTCAGTGAGGAGCAGCAGCAGCTGTACTTCAAGTTCCTCTTGCATGAAGGAGCTCCTCACTTTATCTCTTTTGCTGAGCTCCAGGATCCAGATCTCATGACCAGGTGAGGTTTGGGGTGTAGACAGATCAGTAAATTGAGAGCTTTGCCTTTCAGCTCAGCTCCATCTTCACTACGACAGACCAAAGCAGCTCCCTCACCACTGAGGATGAAGCCCCAATCTGTTGATCCATGTCTTGCTCCATCCTGCTGTAACTCATGAACAAAATTCCCAGATACTTAAACTCCTCCGCTTGAGGCAAAGATTCAGCACCAACCTAAAGGGAACGTTCCACCTTTTGTCCAGTTGAGAATCATGGCCTCAGATTTTGTAGGGCTGACTCTCATCCCGGCTGCTTTAGACTCAGCTGTGAACAATCCCAGTGCATGAAGTGAAGGTCATGGCTTGAAGATGCCAACAGAACCCTGCTGAATTGCCACCCTAACATGGTAGAGGGATTTGAGTATACCAATGATCCTGGGGGCTGTTGTCTGGGTGTAAGCCCCTGGTAGGGTTTCCCATGACAAATTGGCCTCAGGTAAGGGGTCAGACAAAATGCAGTTCAAGACACTTGATGAAGACACACCATGACAGACAGTTGACCTCTCCTGGAATAGGGAGACTGGGGAGCCCCCCTGGAGTCAGGCCGAGGGGGGAGCTTGCCTCGAGAGTGCCTGGTGGTTGAGTTTTGGCTCCTGGGGCTCGGCTGGGCTCAGCCCAAAAGGACTACAGGAAGCCACCTCCACGTAGACCCACCAACCGCGTGTAGGAAAATCAAGGTCGGGTGCAATGAAAGCCTAACCTGGCTGTGCCAGATCTATGTGTAACCCCACCTCTTGTCGAGTCGGGTAAACACATGCATCTGGAATTTCTCCGTGTGAAAGCGCCTGTACAACATGTCCAGGTGACACAGTTTGTAATAGCGTGGTACCTTTGGAAGCAGGTACAGCACACAGTGCAACATCACACTGGCTGCACCTGGACTTGGTTAATTGACCACCTTTAGGGTGGGTCCGGTCTGAGCACACAGCACAGTCCAGCCTGCCGTCAGTGGCGCTCCTTCAGACTTTGTGGCTTTTCTCCCCCTGTAGTGAAGGTCTACCTCCTTTCTTACTCTTCATTTTTCTAAGTCCTGTGACAATGTCCTGCATATAGGAATTTATAGACTTGTGTGGACCTTGATAGAATGTGAGCTTTCACCAAACTGATGCTCAGAACTGTGTTGAAGACACAGTAGTACCACTTCCTGGAACGGTGCGGACAGAGATGGGTTTTTATTCTCTGATCTTCTGTATCTACTCCTCCCATGAAGCTGTTGTACATGTCCACACACAGGCTTCTTGACCTCATGGAAACCATGAGGTCTTGTTGTGGCCTTGGTTCTGATCCTTTTCTGAACACACCCATTTCTGTAAATCGATGATAGGACAGTTATATGCTTCATGTTATGGCACTCACAAGCCAACATTTTGTTGTTCCTCATGAACACTGGATCATCTCCCTTCCTCAGTGGAAAATGGGCTGGTCTCAGGCCTCTTGGCGTCCTTCGACGATCCCAGTTCACAGTCCCACACAGCCCAGTGTACATATCAGCCAGCTCCTTTGCAGTGGCAGGTGAAGTGTTGTAACTGTCCATGTTCACAACATTTCCCTTCCTGGAGGCCGTCTGCTCATGCACTAGAACAGGGGTGGGCAACTCCAGGCGAGGGCCACTATCCTGCACATTTTAGATGTTCCCCTGTTTCACCACACCTGATTCAAATCTGCAACCTCTCAGCAAGTCCTATAGAAGCCTGTTAACGACCTGTTCATCTGCAGCAGGTGTGGTGAAACAGGGGAACATCTAAAATGTGCAGGATAGTGGCCCTCAAGGCCTGGAGTTGCCCACCCCTGCACTAGAAGATGAGTGACATCTAGTCCTCATCTTCCTTGTTGGTGTGTTGTCCTGTGTATAATGTCCACTGCAACACAAAACTGGATTTGGCTTCAGTCAGAATAAAGGCTTTGTAGCCATATTTATCAGGCTCGTTTGGGTTGTACCGCTTTAAAGTTGACCTTCTTTTGAAAGCAAGGGTAATTTCATCCAGTGACATCTCCTTGGATGGACCTTTAACCTCTTCGAGGCATTGAATGACTGTATCCAGCAATGAGCACATCTTGAAGAATCTGTCGTGGCCTGGCTGTCCTCTCAACACACTCATTATTAGAAAAGTACAGAAGAGACAGGATGGATTAAAATCTAGTCCTGGTCACTGTTCCAGATCCTGGAGTGAGTACTGTCATAATTTTTAGCTAAGGCTGTTAGAGTGGATGATGTAGTTCTTGGTTTGTTAATTTGCTGGAATGTTAACTCTGTCTTCAATTTCTGTGAATTATTTTCTCACTGGAGAATGATGGACTCCAAATTGTTTAGAAATATTCTTTAAACCATCCCAGATTGATGGCAGCAACAGTTGCACCTCTAATGTCATGGCTGATGTCTTTGTTCCTTGGCATTGTGTTAACACACACCTGTATGCTCCAGACCCTCAAACTGTCAAAACTCCTGCTTTTATAGAGGTGCTCAATCAGGTGGATAAATCTGTTTTTTTTTATTCTTTTGCTGTTCTACAGAAAAGGAAAATCTATCCTGAATTAGTGCTTGTGCAATTTTTTTGTTTGTGGTATATGATGTTGTTTGAACTTAATTATAAGACCTGGTTTGGTCACGATATGTTTGGACAAGATTTTGTTTATTGTCTTTAAAATATAAACTATAGAAATAATAATGTATATAAAATATGTTTTTCTCATGACTTTATATTTTTACCACATAATGCAACATTTTCAGTTCGTATCTCATTTTTTACTCTAATTATTTTCATAGGCTTTTAAACAAAACTGTTTATATATGTGTTAACATTGTTATCTTACCTGGGAGGTCATGTTTTCATTTGTTAGTTATACTGTTAGCAAGATAACTCAAAAAGTTATAGATGGATTTTGATGAAATTTTCAGGAATGGTCAGAAATGGTCCAGTGAAGAAGTGAGTAGTTTTTTGGGGTGATCTGGATCACCGTCTAGGTCCAGGAGTTTTTTTAAGGATTCTTCATCATTGTGAGATCTGGCTGTTTTTCAATCAGCTGGTTCCTTAGATAGAAAATCTTTTATTATTAATTGGTTGATTTTTCTGTGAAGTGCCTTGAAATGACTTTGTTATGAACTGGCACTTTATAAATAAATAAACTTGAACTTTTTAACATATCTGCATGTAACTTTATAATAAATGGTCCAGGTTTTGTTTGATAAAAAATACAGGGTGAGTTCCCAATCTGGATTATTACAAAACTCCAGATACTTTGATCCAGAAAAGAAAAACACAGGAAACCTTCAGATTTTTATCACTGCTAGAAAACAAATTACGTTATAGACTTGCAGCAAACACCAAAAGATACTCAAGAAACTGTGGAATCGGAAGTGTCTTAACAGATTTGATGTACCTTCAAAAGTTCTGGAGTTTGATCCAGAAGAAAACCTCCATTACTGAAAAAACTGCTGAACTAATATTGATATTGATGTCACTCCAATTGTTAAATGTGTTTTCATGGTCAATGAATCTGATCATTTCGATACAACAAAGATGAGACTGTTATTTTTTATGTAAATCCCAATATGCACTGAGGTGCTTGGTGGAGGTCTGAGCTCTACGAGAGCTTTACTAATTGGATTAGATTTAGTTTGAGCTCTTTGTGACAGTTGTTGAATACTTAAAGGAGAATCTTTAAAGGAATTAATTCCACAGTATTTAGTTAAAAGTGGGGCGGCTGTGACTCAGTGGTTAGAGCGGTCGTCCTCCAATTTGAAGGTTGGTGGATCGATCCCGGCTTCCACCGCCACATGTCGAAGTGTCCTTGGGCAAGACACTGAACCCCATGTTGCCCCCCGATCTGCGTATCGGGTTGTGTGAGTGTTAGCCCCTACCCTCTCCCCCCGGTTTACATATTGGGTTGTGTGAATGGGTGAATGCAAAAACCTTGTAGTGTGAAAGCGCTTTGAGTGGTCTGAATGACTAGAAAAGCGCTATACAAATACAGGACATTTACCATTTAAAATATCCACATGCTAACTATGAGTGTTTTTTGTTTCAGGATTGACAGGAAAATGTCGTGCAGTCAGACTAACTACAAGCTGGATGAAGCTCAAGCCATCTTTAATGAGTTGCGAAGCATCAAGAAGGCCATTAGTACAGGCGAGAAGGAGAGGCAGGACCTCATCCAGGTGAATGTTGCTTCTTTTTCTCTAGAGATCATCTTTAGTTACCACCAACAGAACTACTGAGCTCATGTTTACATACTTGATGCTGACCTCTAGTGTCCGTTACCCTCCACTTTTCTGCTTATGATGATTAAATCAGTAGATCTAAAGCTCATGTTTAATCTTTTATTGGTTCTTTGGATCCTGCTTTTACATCCTTACTTGTTTTTTTATAGCACTTTATTATTTTAACTTGCAGCAGGATTTTTTTGTTAATCTCTGGTAATGTTACAGAGCCTTGCTAAGCTGACAGTTAACTTCCAAAGCAACCTGTCAATCAGCGACTCAGTCAACGAGGCGGTGAACAGCACCAGACCCGCCGGTGACTCGTGCAGTCTGCAGCAGTACTGTGATACGGGCTGTCAGACTGACATCATGGGAGAGGTAGGACACGCCGTTACTCCTCCCTGCACGCCCCACAACCATCTCATATCATTTACTCAGAATTAAGATCTTTATCATCCTCACTGCAAATATTTGGATCATGAAGCTATCAAGTAATGATTTGTGTTTTATTTTTTTCAAAGTACGGCTCCCAAGATTCCTCCCATTTGGTGGACAAGGTGAAACTCAAATGGCAGTACGAAGAGGCCAAGAAAAAGTAAGTCTGCAGCTGTTTGTTTTGTTAGTAGCAGCACGCAGCACTCACTCAGGGTCTGTCCACTGGAAGGGTTGGGGAGTGTCATGAATAGTGTTTGTGCACGTTGGCTGTGGCTGATGGGTTTAATGTCTGTGTGGCAGAAAAAAACTGGGTGATCCCATTTTTCTCTGTTGCTGCTGACTGTGTGCCTGTCAGGATGCCCAGCCTGCTTCTCTATGATGCTTACAGATGTGTTTTATCTCTACACTTTTATAGCAAAGACTAAATTATATGTTTGTAGAACTGAAACAAGCTTGAAATTCCTTCTCTGAACTGTGACTTTAGCACGTTAAACACTGACATGAAGACCTGCAGCAGCAGAAATGACTGTTTTTACTCTGGATTTTTGTTGCTTTGGTGACTAAGCAATGACAGTGCCAAGCATGACATCAGGCAGAAAGAGTTAAAGTGAGACCTGTGGAAACCTGCATGTGTCTGTCACTGAGTCACGCCATCCGAAATCCAACACACATAAACACAGTGATTTAATTTAAGCTGAGAGTAAAGTCTAAATATTTATGTTGTTGGTGCCCAGCTGCAGGACGGCTGGCTGAAGCTGGCTGGTTGTCTTGACGTTATCGTCACTACATGAAGCCATAAATAAACTTGTTTATATGAACACAAGCTGCCATTAGCATTAGCACCTGTTCACATCTAGTTCCTAAATTTGTAATAAAAATGTAATTCATCAGTTTTAAATATTAAATTTGTTTAAAATGACTCAGTTGTGCTGATGTTCTTTTTGTGATGGAGCTTTTTGCTCGAGTTGCCTGTAAGAGCTGGAATATTAATCACTCATCCAAAATTAAAACACAAATAAATCTGTATGAAATAATTATTTCACAGAGATGTGTCACATTGCTGTAGTTGAGTTCTACTTTGTGGTGGGATTTACATGCTGTATGTTGCTGCTGTCTGCTTGGACACAGCAGGTAATAAGAATAAACTGACCCATTTGTTGCTGCTCTGTCAGGGTGCAGAGCATACAGCACCAGCTGGCCCAGCTGGACAGTGAGAGCTGGTCGGGCCGCGCTGAGGCAGACCGCGACAGAGATTTCCTGCAGCTGCTTCGTGAGAAGGAGGCCCTCCTGCAGGAGCTCATCCTGGTCAGCAAGCAACAGCACCCACCGCAGACGCTGCTGCAGCTGGAGGAAGAGCGCTCCAGGCTGGAGGAGGAGGTGCAGAGGGCTCACAGCTCTGAGAGCCAGGGAGCCAATCAGAGGTAAGAGTCAGAATGGTTTACTCATACAGCCCAAATTTTAGACACATATTTGACCTTTCAGGTGACAGCTGTTATTGGGTTGTTGGGCATTGAATGAATATGTCTGTTGTGTTTGTTTTGGTGCCGTAGACCTGAAGAACATGACATGACATGATGACATGTTTAGTCGTATGTCTTCATTTCGTCGCTGGTTGTCTAGGTGGTGTCCCGATAACAACGTGGGCTTTATCGATAATTGGCAGACGTTTTGGGGAAAACCTGGACTGATTCGGAGAGACGGCATCCATCCTACTTTGGATGGTGCAGCTCTCCTTTCTAGAAATATGGCTGAATTTATTACTTTTCCAAAACCGTGACAATCCAGGGTCCAGTCCAGGAAGCAGAGTTGTAGTCTTACACACCTCTCTGCAGCTTCTCTGTCGTTACCCTCCCACTTTCCTATAGAGACGGTGTCTGCTCAACCACGGTTCAAATTAAATAAACAAATATTTTGTTCTAGAAAAATAAATAATAAAAATCTGATTAAAATAAATACAGTTACTAATATAAAACCTGTAAATAAAACCATTAGATGTGGTTTACTGAATGTTAGATCTCTTTCATCTAAATCTCTGTTAGTTAATGATCTGATAATTGATCATCATATTGATCTATTTTGTCTTACGGAAACCTGGCTGCAGCAGGAGGATCATGTTAGTATTAATGAATCAACTCCTTCTAACTACCTTAATCTTCATGTTCCTCGAGCAACAGGTCGAGGAGGAGGAGTAGCAGCTATTTTTCAGTCAGGTCTATTGATTAGCTCTAGACCAGTTATTAGTTATAATTCTTTTGAATTTATGACCCTCAGTATTTCTCACCCAAATTGGAAATCAGAGGAACCTATTTTACTTGTTGTTGTATATCTGTCCACTAGGTGCTTATTCTGAGTTCTTGTCTGAATTTTCAGTCTTTTTATCAGAACTATTATTGAAATCTGATAAAGTCATTATAGTGGGAGAATTCATGTTGATGTTGAAAGTGATAGTTTGACTATAGCTTTTAATGATCTTTTGGATTCAGTTGGTTTCTCTCAGAATGTAAACAGACCAACTCACTACTGTCATCATACTCTTGATCTTGTTCTGACTTATGGTGTAGAGATTGAACAGCTGATAGTGTTTCCTCACAACCCTGTCTTGTCTGATCATTTTTTAATAACCTTTGAATTTACAATGATGGACCTCACCGCTCCAGATAGAAACTTTACCTACCGTAGATGTTTATCAGAAAATGCTGTATCTAAATTCAAAGAATCTATTCCGTTAGCTTTATCTTCATTCCAGAAGAATAATATAACAGAGAGCAGCTGCAAAGATTTTGCAGACTGGCGAATTGATGATCTTACTGATAATTTTACAGCTTCAATGCGCACGTCATTGGATCAAGTTGCTCCTCTAAAAATGAAGGTAATCAGCCAGAGGAGGTGGGCTCCTTGGTTTAATTTAGAGCTGCGTATGCTAAAAAGAACTTCAAGAAAGTTAGAAAGGAAATGGCGTTCCACTAAGCTAGAAGAAGTTTATTTATCTTGGAGAGATAGTCTGCTCATATACAAAAGAGCCCTTCGTAGGGTTAGAACTGAGTATTACTCGTCCCTCATAGAGGAGAACAAGAACAATCCCAGGTTTCTGTTTAGTACTGTAGCCAGATTAATAAAAAACCCAACTTCTGTTGAACCGTGTATCCCTGTAACCCTCAGTAGTGATGCCTTCATGGAATTCTTTACTAATAAAATAGAGTCAATTAGAGAAAAAATCTATAATGTCCTTCCCACTGTTGTCTCTGGTTCGTTGTCCAGTGAAGCAGCTTTAGAATCTGAATCATGTTTAGACAGTTTCTGTCCAGCTGATCTTAATGAGTTAACACAAATTGTAGCTTC
>SSNP01000090.1:121354-178854 GCA_006937955.1 Pachypanchax playfairii
TGGGGGGGGGGGGGTAAAAATCTAACAATTTCACTTTTAATACACTATAAACAAATAACCACATTCAACTCTGATTTGATCATTTAGAGGACCACTAACGTCAGTAAAATTCTCACCAACTTTTTCAAGTTTCCATGATGTTCACAAAGACTTCATGTCATGGAAAATACAGTCAGGTATATATTTTCCCCGCCAAAGCTTTTGTATCTAATAACACATGAAAATACCATAAAAGCTCTTAGCACGTGACGTTAGACCAGCGTAACCTAATTTTAGGTGGGCAAATCTTCCAACAGCCGTCAGTGTTCCTGTAAATGAGAAGTCATTAAAAACCTGTGGTCGCACAGATAAACCTGCTTGCACTTTCCATTGAAACTGACCCAGATTTTTCTCCGTAAACATCTAGTTTTAAACATATATTTCGGTCAGACATCAAAGTTTTAGCTACACGAAAACACACTTTCCAACAGTTTCTATGTTATTTTAACACGATTAGCAACAGCTTTTTATAAAACCTTTAACTAAACGTTGATTTTGTTATTGGAAAAAATTAAATGAATATAACAGCTAGTTAGAAAGGGAATAAAAAGTTGTAATAAAATAGTCATATCTTATTAAATACATCAAAAAGTCAAACTAGTCATCCGTTTATCTGAACAGGTAACAAGTAACTTCCGACTTGACTTACCGTCTTTTATTTCAGGTAACTCCTCTGACGATGTGTTTAAATAAATAAACAACTTCAATTTAGAATTAAAATAAGTGAGATGTTTCCATTCACTTGTAAAACTACTTGAGGTTGTGAACGAGCAGAAAACGTTGTGTTCCGTCTTCTCTTCTTGTCAGGTAAGACGAACTGACGCATCATCTGCTTGAAGCTGTTTGTTTTCAGCTGTGTGATGGACCGCCCTTCCCGCCACTCTCAGGCCCCTACACTCTGAAACCCCGGCAGAATAAAGTTAACGCATGCGCCAAGAAAAACAGTTATTACGTCTTGTAAATGCGGTTTGTGTTTAGTTTTTCTTGTTATTCTTGTTTGGCACATAAGTAGTTAGAGTACAGTAAAGATAATACATAACGCAAAACAAAAATGTGAGTAGACCGGAAGCGGACTCAGAATGGCGAGACTAAGAATGGTGGGGAGCTTCAAAACAACAATATACTGTTTTCATCCAAATTTTATTATTTATTTTGAATAATTATGCTTATATAATTCTAAGTGTTTAGGACACTTGGAAAATTCTTGCAAATACACTTTGAAAATGTCTCCAAAAAACATTTGATATTATTTAAATAATGTCAACAGACAAAGTTACAATAAAAATCAATCCAGCTTCTGATAAAACATCTGAAATAGAGTCAAATTATTAGAATCGTTTTAGGATGTATAAATAAATGATAATCTGGAGTTATTTAGTGTTTGATGAACTGTCCACCAGAGTATCAGAGCTGAAGCAGGAACTTTGCAGTGCTGACTCTTCGTTGTTTGGAGAAGCAGGACTCCAGCCAGGCCTTCTGCACAGGGACGGCCTCAGTGTGATGACACAACAGATCCCGAAGCTCCTGCACACAGATAATAAATGTTACATTTTGTATTTGGGTTAATGCAATAAAAATGTACTGAACACCCCAAAGAAAAAGAAAAGCTAGAGATTAGATAAGGATCAGAAGCTCTGCATGATCCAGACCTGTGAGTGGAGGCTGGTCTCCACCTCTGCGATGATGTGTGTGACTTCTGTGCTCATTATGTCTTCTTCATCTCCATCATACGTACACTTCAGCTAAGGAGTTGTCACATTGTTTGGAGACTACAGCAGGTATCAACTCTCTAAGAACAGACTGTGAAGGAGTTTAACCACGAGATGTGAGAAAAACACAAACCCTGAAAGGATATGTGATGAGGTATCGAGCCAGTCGCTTTCGTTCTGATGCAGCAATGTTGTAGAAAAAAACATGAACTCCTTTCATGAAACTAGGGAGCTCTGCTGAGCAGAAGTTCTGGGATGGTCCTGAGGAGCATGTGGCTTCTGTTTCTGTCTCATCAGAGGACTTGCATGAGTTGACCTCTGGTGATTCAGATATAGTTGAGGTTGGGGGGTTCTGTGGAGTCATCGTGCACCGGGCTGCTTGCTTGTGATAGTATCTGTCAGTCGAGTTAAGTTGAAATCCTTCAAGCAAATGTTGCTCTTCAAAAGTGGTTAAAGTGTTAAAGGATACATGAAGGTGGGGATCCCTCTGGATGCCAGGTGTTTCCTGATGAGCCTCTCTGTGCCATACCAGTTGAAACCTTTGGTAGAGTGGCCGATACGAGGAAGATGGACACTGGCTTTGTTAGAAAAAAAACCCAGAAATGCTCAATTTAACAGCTGCTCATTATGGAGGCACCTTTATAGATTTATAATTGTATTGTTCTTCCGTGGACATTGATGAGGGCTGAACAAAAAGACACACCCCCACAAATCCTACATCAAATCATCCGGCTCGTTAATCCACTTGATCCACGTAACCATGAAGCAGCACGCCAAATACTGCACCTAAAATGCTCCAAAGCCTAAACCTCCAAATGTTCTTACTTTTATTATACATCAAACTGACTGGGTTGGAATCCAGATGTGAACTATCATGGTTTCGTTGCGTGTCCAGTTGCCATGGCAATGGTATTCTCACTGAAAGTGGATGTAAAACACTTCTAAAAAGGGTAAAAACTTGATCCTTTTCTAGAGACTACTACATCAACATACTTTCACCTCCAGACACCGTTCCACCTTACTTCTGGTCATAAGACACGGATCTATCACAGATTTAAAAACATCTTCTATAACTTCTACTGTGTGACCATAGTAACGCCATTCATCATCAGATGCATCTGTTGAGCCCACAGGACAGACAGTAAGCCTTGCATTGACATGTGACACATTAAATCAACCAATTTGACCACTAAAAGTGAACTACAACAATGTCTACATAAAATTTTGTGTTACCATGGCAACGCAGCTCACCAATTACAGCACCCAAGGTGCCTCACAGCACCAAATGTCAGACATAATCCAACATATGACACATTAAACTGACTAGGCTGCTCACCAGAGGTGCACTATCATAGTTCTGTGGCATTTTGAGTTACTATGACAACAGAATTCATCCCAACTTTATTCTGATCAGTAGACATTGTTCTATAACGAATTGAAGTAACTTTTACATATCTGCTTCTGCATCACCATGGCAACGCCAGTCGCCATCAAACGCACCCGGACAGCTCACATCAGACACTGTAGACCCTATGTGCACATGTGATACATCAAATAGATTGGGTTGACCAGGAGAAGAGAACTATCGTATGTATATTAAATTTTGGGTTACCATGGTAACAGATTCTATTCTAAACCTCCCCCCATTGTAATCCTATCTAATAATCTCTGAAATCATCACATTTCTCTAAAACATTCTCATATTAATTGGAATCTTTCAGCCTTTTCATCACATTTGCGGCACCTGTCAGCTGTACACATGCAACGTGTAAGAAGAATGCAGCTTTCTGATTGGCTGAGGGCTTCTCAGTCATGCACACAGTGGCAGTCCCTCTCAAAGATTCTTCAGAAACGTTCTAGTCTAGTGTTTACGGTTCTAACCAGTTCAGATAAGTAGCGATAACTTAAATTCTTTGTGTTTCATTATACCTTTGTTTCTCTTGGCTGCAGTGTAAATCTTCTTCAGTCCTTCATCGAGAGCACTCAGCTGAATCCCAGACAGGTTATTAGCTTTGTCTCGATGCTGTGCCACTATTAGGGCTAACTGAGGTCACAAAGAGGAAATAAAAGCAGGTTTTTATGGACTGTCAGTATTGTAGGACTTGTTAATCCAAAATGTTTTTCCAAAATGGCAACTAGAACAGAACATCTTCAATAAACTGAGAAAAAGTCCAGTTGCCTTTCTGAAGATAAAAGCAGGTTAAAGAATTATCTGATCACAGCTGAAGTTCTCTCAACACCTAAACCCAGCCTGCACAGATGATCACTACTGACAAAAAGCTTTCACGTCTATCATGAAAAACAAGTCAGAGAGCTTCATGTCATGTTGTTCAGCATGAACTTCCTGTGAGCAGAACCTACTTGGTCTTGTCCATCCAGTCTGGATTGCTTGTCATCGATGGGGAAGAGCAGCACGTTGCCAAGCTCTAAATCTTAAACAAATACATTCAATATCAGTCTTATTTTTTTAACCAGACCCACAGGTGAAGACGCTAATTTTGGTTTGTGTATGATGTCATCATGGTTAATCTTACCTTTCATCTTGCCTGCCAGTTCGTACTGCTTTTGTGGTTCATCTGATCTCACCTCCAGCGCTGTGAAGAGTCCTCCTCTGCCCCACCTGCCTGAGTCGTCTGCACACAAATTATTTCTTTCACATACAGAAGATGCAGTGGCCGATATGAATGAGATGCTATTTTTTATTTATCTGTTTGTAATACAAAGCGGCTTGTTGTGGGTGTTGCAGAGTACTTAACAACACAGTGGATGATGATTATGTTTCCTTTAGCTGTGTGTGGATGAGTTACATCCCCCAGAACATAGTAGATATCAGTAGAAGATAAATCTGTGGAGCCTATGCTGCTGTCATCTTCCTCCTCCTCCTCTTCTTCACTGTCCACAGGCTGCAAACAAAGTGATACGTAGCCACAGGACTCCCACCACGCCATTCTGCATCACAAACATATTAAATTGAAAAACAGAATATTTTGGGGTTCAGTATATCTGAACTCATGAAGGGTTAAAAAAGATAATTAAATATAAAAATCGGTACTTTTTCTTTTGTTTTTGCTCCTGTTGGTGCTTCTTTTTGTCTTCCTCCATTTTGGCTCTCTTTGCAGCAGCCTCCTCCCTCTTCTGTCGCCTGAGCTCCTTCTCTTCCTCAGTGACAGGTTTTCTCTTTCTCGGTGGAACACAAAGTGCTACTGAGAGTGAAATCTAAATGCACAAACAGAAAAACAACTTATTTGTAAAATATTCACATTCCTTGAACGACTTTCCTTGACTTCCTTCTAAGAGTGTGTTAATATGAATTAATTTCAGTATTGCTGTTCTGTAAAACATTCAAACCAATGTGCCTCACATAAAGATTAGAACTTGTTAAAAAAGTATTTGCCTCCTTGCAGATTTCTGTTTTTGTTTTACTTTAATGTTTCAAATCAGTAAAAACATGTTAACATCAGACAAAGATAACCTGAGTAAAAAAAAAATCCAGGTTTTTATTTGATGATTTCAGTCATATCCAAACCAGGCTGGTTCCACGTGAAAAGTAAATGACCCCTAATCTTATTACGTATCTTGCTGGGGACAACAATCAAATGTTTGCAGTAATTTGCAATGAGGATTGTTTTAATTTGGCCACAATCAAGAGTTTTCAGCATGAATGGCTCGTTTAAGGTCATGCCACAGAATGATCCTGTACTCAACCCTTGAACCTTAAGTTTAGCTTATTTTTATTACCTCCGCCGAGGAGGTAATGTTTTCATCAGGGTCTGTCTGTCTGTTAGCAGGATAACTCAAAAACTTATGGATGTATTTTCATGAAATTTTCAGGAAAGGTCAGAAATGACCCAAGAAACAATTAATTAGATTTTGGGGGTGATCCAGATTACCGTCTGGATCCAGGAATTTTTTTAAGGATACAGACATAGTATTTTCTACAATATGTCCAAGGGCTGCTTGGCGGAGGTCTGCGTTCTCCGAGTGCTTTTCTAGTTTTTATTTATTATTTTTATTAACCAGAGGATCTGATAATAAGTAAAAAAAAAAATCAAGCAGAAAGTCAGAATAAAGACCGGGGGGAAGATATACTCAGCAAATACTGTATTTTTTTTTTTTTCATTTCCAATTGGGGTGAGAAAGACTGGGGGTCAGAGACTCAAAAGAATAACAACTAATAACTAGTCTAGTGCTAATCAATAAACATGACTGGAAAATAGCTGCTACTCCTTCCCGACCTGTTGCTCGAGGAACATGAAAGTTGGGAAATAAAGTTGGTTTTATTGTTTTAATTCTGTAATAGTAACAGTGTTTATTTTAATCAGATTTTTATTATTTATTGTTCTGGAGCTAATTTTATGTTTATTTAATTTGAACCGTGGTTGAGCAGACACCGTCTCTATAGGAAAGTGGGAGGATAACTTCAGAGAAGCTGCAGAGAGGTGTGTAAGACTACAACTCTGCTTCCTGGACTGGACCCTGGATTGTCACGGTTTAGGAGGAGTAATAAATTCAGACAGATTCCCAGAAAGGAGAGCTGCACCATCCAAAGTAGGATGGATGCCGTCTCTCTGGATTAGACCAGGTGTTCCCCAAAACGTCTGCCAATTATTAATGAAGCCCACATTGTTGTCAGGACCCCACCCGGACAACCAGTGACAAATTGATGAAATGCGACTAAACATGTCATAATTGGTCATACTGAGCAGACCAGAAAAAATTAGAGTCCAACATTATTTTGCAAAGTTACACATCGAAGCAACATAAGTTTTAGTGACTTCTGATTGGCATAACAGGGTGTCACTAATGCTGATGTGAATGACAGTATATTTTTGGGGGGAAGAAAGAAAAGAAAGAAAAATAACAACAAAAAAAGAAAAACTTAGAAGAGGGTGGGAGAGAAGGAACACATTAGTAATCTGCTTGAACACCTGCAGAGAGAGAAAAACCAGAACAGAGAGACCAACATGCATATAACAATAAAAATTTAAATAAAATACACACTGTTTAACACAATATTTATAGTGACTGCTGTAGCCCGATTTATTGTGTGCCTGTGCACACATGCATGAACACCTGTGTGCATGGACAATCTTGTGTAAATAAGGTTTCTCCATAAAATTATTTAACAGTGGGTGAGAAAAGCCCAAACCCTGCCCCAGAACCTGAAGCAGACCTCAGGGGAAACCCAGACCCAGGGCATTTAGGGCTCCCGTGGAGCAGAAGAGTCCCAGGAGGACTACTACGGGGTAACCATGACCCCTTCCCAGATAAAATCAGCAGTGACCCAATAGGGCTGAAGCAACAGGCCCCTCAGGCCCAGCCAGCAGCCAGCTATGCCTGAGCAGACCAGGATACAGATCCAGAGACCTGAGATCTAAGGGCACCCCCCAGCAGGGACCCGACCAAGCCAAGAAGAACCAGCACATGCTCTAGCACCCAGTCCCAAACTCCAAGAACCACCAACGCATCAGCTGGCAGGGGTACCAGAAAGTAACGGGGAGTATGGCGGGAGGAGACAGACCCCACTGATAGAGGGGCCTGAGGTGTAATAGGAGAGAGGAGGAGCCTGAGACCCTCCCTGACACACAGACATGGACAAACTGTTATACAGACACAAGCACACATTCCCAAACTCATGCACACACACGCACGCACTCACACACACACACAGACTCTTCCATACACACCACTATAGACAGAAACAGGAATAGACACTAGACACACACTTGCACTCCCCATACACACTCTATACTCCCAGTTCTAGAGACAACTAGACCCAGGCCCAGGAGTCAATCCCCTTCACTCTGCAGTGGAGTCAAATGGACCAACTGAATCCTGCAGCCACAGTGAATTACAGTCTTGCCATATTTAAACCCCCCCACCCCCAGAATGCATTTGACCATACTCGCTGTTGTCTCTAACGTCATGTTTCAGACTTTCAGCCACAGTTGGTTTCTCAGCAGATGTAAGATGTTTGTAACATCACCAACATAAAGCAAATGTTAACAAATAAACAGACATTTTAGAAGGTGACATTTAAAGAGAGAGAGAGTCGTACTCCAGCTTTGTGTCGAAGAGCTCGTCCCCCCCCTACGGCACTCTGAATCTCCGCCAGCTGCTCTTCCAACAAACGCTCAAAGCTCTTCTGGTCATCTGAACTCGGGTTTTTACTGTAGTCTTTGCCTTCAAAGACATACATGTGATCTAAAAGAATGAGACAACATGATGGTGAAGGACACTAATGATCACCAGGAGATTAACACACAAAACAATAAATTAAGACAGATTATATGTTTTGATAAAGAGGTGACTTCAAATAGTTTTAAACATCGAGATATTTAAAAATCTGTCATCACACAAAGTGTTTCTAACGAGATTAAGAGTTTAAATTTATTTTAACTCCAAATTACATTAAGAATTAAAATTTGTGATGTTTGATCTTAAAGTGGAAACTAAAAAACACAATAAAACTTACTCTCAGATTCAGATCTGTTCTCCTCTTCCACTGCTTCTTCTTCTCTGAGAGGTGATACATCTTCATCATCAACCCACTGACCATCATGTGATGGACCAAGGATCCTCTCCAGCTTTACATCCTGTACTGAGCTCTCATCTGTTGACAGAAGTTTATCTATCCCAAACTTCAAGATCTCACTCAGCTGTTGGGACCATAAATGATACGAAGTGATGAAGATAACTGGAGACTAGAGAAGTGTGGAAAGCAGGATTCAGTGATGTTTCTGAGTGACCTAAAAGTCACAGACCTGCATTCCTGCTGCAGCAGAATGAGCTTGATCCAGTGAAGAGAAGCGTCCTTCTTCAATAACAGTGTTTGTGAGCTGTAACTTAGTTACAGCACGAGAGTACATTATCTCCTCCACAGTGTCTCTAGCAAGGAGGCGGATCACCTTCACAGGCCTGTAATAGGTTCAAAAATAACTGATGATTGCAAATTACAGAATAATTCATCTTAATTTATAATTTATGATTAGATGATCAAAATGATCATCTATTTTCTAAAATAGTGCCGTGCATGTTGCAGTAGTGCTGCCATATTACTAACAGCTTTTATCTTTTTTAATGTTTTTCACTGTTTTCTTATTGTCAGTGTTACTCGTTTTCTGAAAATATTTTATTCTGGTTTGGATGACGGGCTGCTTGAGAGATTTCTGCTGTTACTTTCTCACTTCTTGCCATCGGTTCTAATACTTAGCCATAAAAGGACAGTTGATGGACATTTCATAGGATCAAAAATACCCAAACTAGGACCCTAAATCTATAATGAGTTCAAGAGGGGACATCGCAGATGTAGAGCAGGAGAAAAGTGGAGAGAGAGAAGGAAGTTGTTTCATGGGGAGCATGAGCTCTGTCCAAAATAAGTTGGATGTTGGAGATTTTAAAGGAACTTAAGGCAGCTTTACAAAATCTGACTCAGTGCTGCCGCGACAGGCGCTGTGGCTAACTGCAGCCACCAGCCAAGCCGGCACGGGAGCGCGCACAGACACTTTACAGACTGTTCGTCTTCACAGCACTGCACCGGGGAGGCTAACATACTTCACGTCAGGTCTCTCCACTCTGTTATTTGATTTGATCTCATCATTTTCATACTGTATCAGGCTCTAAACACGACCTATAATGTTTTCTCACCTGGTCACAAGGAAATGAGCCATGTCAGCATCCGTTTTCACTCCCAAATGCAGCTGAAGTTCCCTCCATGAACCGAACGCATATCCAATATTTATGCGGGTGCCTGCCCGGCTTCGGTCATGTTTTTTTTTAGACTCACGAGATGCCGCTGATAAAGTCTTTTATTTCTTCGTGGTGCCACTTTTTTGGGGGGTGAGAGTGGATGCAGGTCGTTTGCTGGCTGCAGAAACATCCATAAGTATACCTTCAGTGTTTGAATCCAAGTCCACGGCGGCCATGTTCTTCCTGTTCAAGAGCTGTCGGCAACGCGCATGCAGCGTCAATTTACGTCACATCCCTACAACTGCGCGGGAAATTCGGACGTCGAACTGCAGCGCATTATGTGGCACACAGCATTTCCAAGGCAACAGACATATATGCAGATGGCCTCGTTATTTTGGGTTTTTAATGCTTCATGACCCATTAGCATTGAATAAACTGGAAATGCATGTGTAGTTTTTCACAAATCTTGCCTTAAGTCCCTTTAAGGTTTTACGATGTTGGTAAAAGGTCACAGGTCATGCTGCATGAGTAAGTGAACTGAAAGAGACCTGGCCTGAATCAACACTTCTGTCTTTATCTTAGACACCAATTAGTTTACGACTAGTTCCTGTTGTTTATCCACAGGTGTGATTGTTTATTCCACTCTGACTTCATTATCTGACCCACACTTGTTTCCCTTCCTTGCTTCCTCCAGATGGGAGGTGTCTTTGTGAATAAAAAGGCAATGCAGAGGTGAACACATCAGAATCGTCTCAACGCCTTGGTTGGGGCATTCTCCTTTGCAAAGCTCATTGAAACCATACTCTGTGTCTGACTGATGGTCTTTTTGATAGTTATTTAACTTAGGGGTATTAAAATATACTGACATTGGATAATTTTGAAATGCTGATGAGGACCCAGTCAGAGCATCAGGGATACACAGTAACCTGGCTAAGAGCATCCATCATGTCTCTGTCTGGAGCCAAAGACAAATATTTGAAGAAGTGGAGTTGCTTGTCAACAGATCCTGGACATGCTGTTGTTGAAATATTGTCTCTGCAATCCAGACATTTCACCATTAACTGCAAGTTTTCAACTAAATTCTCAACTGAGGGAGTTAGTGTTACAAATCAGCTAGTTCAGCTCTGCATGTTACATCATCAGCTCAGCTGTTCCGAAACTACAAATACAGCTCCTCAATGCAAATGGTAAATGGTAAATGTCCTGTATTTGTATAGCGCTTTTCTAGTCATTCAGACCACTCAAAGCGCTTTCACACTACAAGTTTTACATTCACCCATTCACACAACCCGATATGTAAACCGGGTAG
Source organism: Pachypanchax playfairii (assembly GCA_006937955.1). NCBI lineage: Eukaryota > Metazoa > Chordata > Actinopteri > Cyprinodontiformes > Aplocheilidae > Pachypanchax > Pachypanchax playfairii. Next base: position 132,101 of record SSNP01000090.1, read on the forward strand.
GGGAGAGGGTAGGGGCTAACACTCACACAACCCGATACGCAGATCGGGGGGCAACATGGGGTTCAGTGTCTTGCCCAAGGACACTTCGACATGTGGCGGTGGAAGCCGGGATCGATCCACCAACCTTCAAATTGGAGGACGACCGCTCTAACCACTGAGCCACAGCCGCCAATGCATTGGTGGCAATATCTGGAAACTTTAACCAAACTTCTGTCTCCTCTGTTTACATAGTTTTAACAGTTTATCACCTGCTCCACCAAAGAAAATAAAACACTGAGTTTATTTTATTCAAATTTCAGGGGTTTCAGGGGAGGTGGTCACTGGAACCTGAGGAAACTCTTCCAGGATGTTTGAAGGCTCCAGACACAGAGAGAACATGCCCCCAGTCAAACAGACCCCTCCCCCCTCCCACCCTCCCTCGAGCCACAGCTTCACCACTGCATCCAAACTGTCTCATCTTCCACCGTCAAAGATTTTTGTGTTATTTAATCATCTCCATCAACATCAGAAGATACTGATGCCCCCCCGCCCCCGATTGTCTGAAGAGACTGAACTGGAACAAGGTAACAGGTCCAGATGGTGTTAGTCCCAGAGTCCTGAAAACCTGTGCAGACCAGTTATGTGGAATTGAAACCTTGTCTGACTCAGGAGAAAGTTATGTTACTATGGAAGAGACAATCTAAGACTTGGGCTGAAGACTTAACGGATGTTTGGTGACAGCTTCATTTGTCTGTGTGATAGTGATTCAAAACATGTTACCAATCCAGTAAAAAAATCTTAAAATAGAAAAACATAATAAGAACCCTATCAGCCAAGGACTGATTGGATCTCAGTACAGTTCCTCAAACTGATTAAAAAATGCTTAGTATCTGCGTTACTGTTTCCTTTAATAGATCTTCCTGTTTAAGCAATGCTGCTAAAATGTAGAAGAAGTTCTGTTTCACACCTCACCTTACTAGAGATAACACTCCTGGTAGCTCTAGATAAAACCTATGAAACCAACAAGGTTATTTTTCCACAAAGATTTTTCTGAAACAGCAGTTTCAAACGCAGTGAGACTTTTCCTGTAGAAGGAAATGCTTGAAGGTTGTTCAAAGTGCCGTCTTCCGCATGTAGAATATTAATTGTTTATAACCTTTTCACTGCAACCCACTTCAAAACATCTAAACATCTGCTTTAAATACCCAGTCATCACATAAAGGTGAAGGGATAAAACTTTGGGCTAATTTTCGATCATTAAAATAGTTTTACACATGCTTCACCTGTTCTGACCAATCCGATGGCAGCGTGCTGCAGCCTGAAGGTCATTTTGAGGGTTGAAGTCACTATCCACAAAAATAACTGTGTCAGCAGCTGTAAGGTTCATCCCCACTCCCCCTGTGAAGACAGCATTATAAGTTAAAAGATTCATTTTAACTTTTAACTTAATATTTCTTTGTAGAACCTTTTGAGTTAATCACTGCAATCAAGCAGTGAACGTACAGAATACAGAAGACGATTAACTGAGATAATTACAATCTAAAGGTGATGCGAGAAGCTATGGAGTCGTGTACGGTTTTTACGGTGGACGTATGGGAAAATGATGTTCTACTTAAAATGATAAATGTGGCATTTATATAAGAAAAGAAAAGCTGTGACAGGAAATGAGGCTTCCTCCCTATTTTCATATTGTGCACAAAACAGGAAAAGCTGCTGACCCTGTTCACACCAGTATTTGACTTTTCTGCACATCTTATCTTCGTCTGATCTGACTCTAGTCTTCTCTCTGCTGATTCTATGAACTCAGCCACAGATACAGATATGAAGAAAGACTCACTCAAACATTGCAGGATTTCGGTTATATAAAGACTTAGCAACAGTAGAAAGAAAGATTAAATTCTTTCATCTTTACCAACAACCAGTGTCACAAAATAAAGATGTCTGTCATTTAAATGCCTGTTTAAACAGGTTTATCTTAAGTTCACAAATGTATCTTATTTCTTTATTTATATAAATTATCTGTTTTAACTATTTTAATTTTCTCAGTAAATGCTTTAAGGGTTCATTACCTGCTTTAGTGCTGAGTAGAAAGACAAAAATATATTTGTGGCTGAAGTTCTTCACTGCTAGATTCCGTTCCTCCCCTCGAACAGACCCGTCCAGCCGCTCATAGCTGTAACCTGAACAGGAAAATATAAAACAGCATTCAATAACATTCAAGTACTTTTTAAAATTCTGTAATTAAAAAACAAAGAATGGTATGAGTGAACTTAGAAAGTACTACAAAAGCAACAGCAATACATGTCAAACTATCAGGATATTAGATTCAGCTCATATGTTCAGTCCCATTCACCTCTATACTCCATGTAGTCCTGAAGAATATCCAGCATCCTCGTCATCTGAGAGAACAGCAAGATCCGGTGGCCCCTTCACTCAAACAACAGAAATAAGCAGCAGAAATAAACTCTGCTGCCATTTCATCTTGTAATCAGACATAAATTACATAAAACTTTACTTATTAAAAACTCCAGAAACTTGGAAATTATATCTCATAAAGAAGAAACAAATAGTGCAAAAATGTTGTATGGTGAAGTCTGGCAGCTCAAATGAACCAGCTGCTAACGGACGGGACACACCCTGAATGGCTAACTGAAGGACGTACAATCCTGATCCTGAAGGATCTTCAAAGGGGACAGTTCCATTCAACTATCGGCCCGTAACCTGTCACTCCACAACATGGAAGCTCATGACAGGCATCCTAGCAGCTAAGATCAATACATGAGCACAGCTCAGAAGGGCAACGCAAAAATACCAGAGGAGTAAAACACCAGCTCCAGGTAGACAGGACAGACACTCGAGACTGCAAAGCCCGAGACACAAACCTGAGCACTGCCTGGATTGATTACAAGAAAGCTTATGACACAATGCCACACACTTTGATCACTGAATTCTTGAAGCTGTATAACATCAACAGGACTCTGACAGCCTTCATCACAAACTCAATGAGGTTGTGGAAACCACCCTTCAAGTCAATAGCCAGCCACTTATACAAGTGTCCTTCAAATGTGGCATATACCAAGGAGATGCTCTACCCCCACTGCTGTTCTCTATAGGTCTGGACCTCCTCAGCCAAATAATAAACAAGACTGGCTGTGGATACTGACTCATGAACGGGGCCACCATCAGTCACCTCCTCTACATGGATGACATCAAGCTGTACGCTAAGAGTGAGAAGGACATCGGCTCACTGATCCACACCACCAGCATGTACAGCACTGACATTAGAATGTAATTCAGGCTTGAGAAGTGAGGTTGGATGGTGACTAAGAGAGGTAAGGTAGTGCACACAGAGGGGTCTAACTCCCTGAGGGAACAATGGCAGACACTGAGGACAGTTACAAGTACCTCAGTATCCCACAAGCAAATGGCAACATCGAAGAGACAACTAGAAAAGCAGCTACAGCCAAATACCTACGACAAACAAGACAAGTCCTGAGGAGTCGGCTCAATGACAGGAACAATTCCCGGGCAATAAACAGCTACACCCTGCCAGTGATCAGATACCCTGCAGGAATAATAAGTTGGCCAAAAGAAGAGTTACAAATCATGGAGGTTAAGACTCTAAAGCTACTAACCATGGTTCCATCCCAAATCCAGCACCCTGAGACTGTACACTAGCTGTAAAGAAGAAGGCCGAGGACAAGTGAACGTCAGAGCCACTATTCAGGATGAAACATCCAAGATCTCTGAAGTGCATCACTGAAGTGGCTGATCGCAACAAATTCAACCAATAGCTAGAAAGAGCTGGAGTGAAGGACAGCACAGAGGCTCATCATGGCAACACAAGACCAGCCCAGATCTACCACACAAGACAAGACCCCAGGTGTAGGCTGTGCAAAGAGGCCCCTGAGACAATCCAGCAGATGCTGGCAGGGAAAGCAGATATGTAGCACCATGACCAAGTGGCTGTCATTGTGTACATGAACATCCATGTCGAGTATGGACTGGAAACCCCAAGGTCAAAGTGGAAAACACCACCAAATGTGTTGGAGAATGACCGAGCTAAGATCCTGTGGGACTTCCAGATACAGACTGATAGAATCAACCGGACACTGTGGTGGTAAATAAACAGCAGAGGAAAGCCTTGTTGGTTGATGTACCAAGCGACTGCAGCATCAGGAAAAAGGAACATGAGAAACTAGAGAAACTCCAGGGGCTCAGAGAAGAGCTGGAGAAGGCCTGGAAGGTCATCGGAGCACTCGGGGCAGTGACCCCCAAACTGGAGTAGTGGCTATTGCAGATCCAGAAAAAACATCCAACATCTCAGTCCTGAGAAGTGCAGTTCTGGGAACAGTAATGATACTGTACAGAACCCTCCAGCTCCCAGGCATCTGGTAGAGGAGCTTGAGCTTATCAATAAATCAAGTCAATATTCCTTTTGGAGTCAGTTTTCTTTTGAGTGGAACTATTTTACCACTAGGTGGAGCCAGTAACTCAGAGATGTACCCACCCTTTGTGCAGAAAGGCCAGCATGCTGTCCAGGAGGCAAAGTTTCCCACTGGCTTCTATGAGATGCTCCCCCATCTCAAAGGGTTCAGGTTCCACCCCTATGAAGGAACAGGGACAAATCAGTCCTGTTGATCCCATATACAACCAAGTCTGGTTTTTACCAAGCACCTCTCACCATCAAACAGGTATGGGTGGTCAACACACTTTCGCAGGTTCATCAAGATGTTCAACAGCCTGTTCTTGCTGCCTTGCTCATTTCCAAACGCCTCTGAAATGTTCATGAGGAAAGAACTAATTCTGTAACTGCACAACTTCCAAATCGTTACTGTAGTAAAATGCACGCCACTCTCACCAACATCCTTCATCAGAATGGCCTTGTAGTACTTTTTCTGCAGGGCTGACATGCCATGATAGACCACAAGCTCAGTTTTCTTGGGTAGATCAACAGCCACCTCTGATTTGACTCGACGGAGCAGAAAAGGCTCCAAGATGCTTTGGAGTTCAGCAGCTAGAGAAAGAAAGACAAACATTTCTACACAATCTATACCTGAAAAAGGAATTTCCTCCCCATGATGACTGCACATCCTACCCAGAGCAGGCTGAGTCTGTACGTTAGAGAAAGAGTTAACGAAGCTGTCCGTGTCCTCTGCTGTGAAGATGCTGGGCTGAATGAAGCTAAGCAGAGAGTAGAGCTCCTGCAGATTGTTCTGAATGGGAGTTCCCGTCAAAAGGACTCTGAAACTAACAGAGAACTAGACAAAAACACACAAAGTATTTGTTTTAGAGAAAAGAGGACATGTTAGCAGAAAATAAATAAAAACAAGTCATCAACCTGCAGTGCTGAACCACATATGGCCGTTCAGGCCCTCTAAAGTGGCACCTTGAAACTTTGATTACAAAAAATACACAAACCATAAAATGTTTATATTTAAATTTGTAGTTTGGATCATTTCTTTTCCAGATTTCTGCAATAAGAGGATGAAATGCCTGCAGCAGAAAGTATATTTGGGTGAACTCAGTTTAACCGAACATTTAGAGTACAGTGATCAGTTTTACGTTAAGCTAATTGTTTGTTTGCTTCCCTGATATTTTTTTAGCCCTCTTTTTGACATAAAGTCAGATTTCTCTTCAAATCCACCAGAATCTCTGATCTCACAGCACATTTGAAACAGAAAGAAGTTTAGCATATCTGTTGAAAATTCTATAATTGTAAGACATTCATATCTAACAGTAGTAACATGCAGCAAATCATTAATATAATAAAAAGATAAGTAAAAACCTGCTACTAATAAAAGCCTGGTACCTTTAGTACTTACAGAAAATACATGTTTGTGCCCTTTCCAAGACATTTAATTCCTAAATAACCAACAACTTGATGTATTTTCTAAGGTTGCTCTTTTCAAGACGTCGGGGTGCAGCTTCATGCTTTATTTATTTCCGTTTTTTTTATTCTACTAATCTTTTTTTTTAATATGAAAAGAACTGCAATAGCTTTGAATAGTTCTGAACAAGAAAGTGTAATTTTCTTGTAAATATACTGTTTATTTAAACAGTCACTTGCCCGTGACTCACCACCTTCAGGAGGTGGGCTGGTTTGTAAACAAGAAGCCATGTTGTCTGGGTTATGGGTGACAGGACTGGTGCATTATGGGTTAAATCACACATAGTTAAGGCCCTCACAATGCAACTGCAGGGGGTCAAAACAGTTTTGTGGCTCAAAACAAATGAGTTATGAGAGATGACCCCTGGATTAAAACACAGTACATTTGATTACCTCGGTTAAAGTTTTGTGCAACAATGAGTTTTGATTCTTCAGTCTGTGAGCTTCATCTACAACAAGCACCTTCCACCTCCACCTGAAAAACAGAAATACTACTGATTACAAGCAAACAGGAAATGAGCAATTAAAAACGGATAAAAATGTGATTTTATTAGTTAAAAACCAAATACATCAGATTGCTCTGTGATTCAGAACTGACTCACCTTTTCAAGAATGAAGCATCTTTAAGGCACAGCTAAACATTAAATAAATAAAAAAGCAGAAATGAACAATTCATTTTTAAACAAGTGCAATCGCAGGTCATTTAGTTGAAACTAAACAGCTACCGACCTCATATGTGGTGAGCAGAACATGGAAGTCTAGTATATTTGTTTCCTGCAGAATCTCTGCTCGTCTCTCTTTGTCTCCTTTGTAGCAAATCACAGTCAGACTCGGAGCAAAGCTGCAACCAAATTACAATCCAAAAAATAACTCAGGATGAATTAATATAAACCAGATGGAACAAACAGATTATCAGATGACTTTGATCGTACCATTCCAGCTCTTTTCTCCAGTTCTCCAAAACAGAAAGTGGGCTCAGCACCAAAAATGGACCTTTCTTGGCTACAGTCCCTGACATGTACACCAGCAGAGAGATTGTCTGGAGGATGATAAGGATGTTATTACATACACTGGTATTCAGATTGCTCACTTCCATATTGCACCTGTGTAACCTCAGTAATACAACTGCAGCAACTCTTCATAAAATACAGCGGTATGATACTCTGTATCCGTTTATTTGGAGTAATTTATATTTACAATTTTTTAAAAATATATGAATAAACCAGAAGATTAAAAAAATATTCATGACGTAAAGTGTGTGAGTGTTTGTACCAGAAGCCCCTAAACTTCTCTTATGTTTTGTGTAATGCTGGTGTCTAAGATTCATTTGCACTCTTGTTTGTTGTACAAGATTATTATTATCTGTCTGTCTGTCGGTCGGTCCCAGGCTATAGCAAACTTCCCCTTTTTGCTTTGGCATTAACATAAGCTACTAATGCTCTTCAACAACCAATCCCTTCCTTGCATGCATTAACAGTCTTTAGCTCCTCCTGCTCGCTCTTATTTAGCACCAACCAAGATTTCAACATTAAATTCTCTATAAAAACAGGAAATTGTCCAGTCAGAATGTGTGAAACATCTTCATGCATCCACAAAATTGTTTAATTATTGTAATAATTTCCTCAGGTATTGATTGAAAATGATCTCCTCTTTGGTCTTCCTCTAGACCTCCTTCCTGGCAGTTCCCACTCAGCATCCTTTTTCTAATAAACCCACTATCCCTCCTCTGTACATGTCCAAACCATCTCAGTCTGGTCTCTCTGACTTTATCTCCAAAACATCCAATAAACTGAGTAATAACTCCTTTTTAACTAAAAAACTCCTAGAAAAACTTTGAGAGGGACTTCCACTGTGTGGCCTAGAAACCCTTAACCAATCAGAAAGCGGCATTTATCCGACACTGAGCTGAGTGTGTGACAGCTGACAGGTGCAACAAATGTGATGAAAGAAGAGTCAAATTAATATGGGCGAGTGTTGGAGATGTGATTATTTCAGAGATTATTCCACTGGTCTACAATAGGGGTGTGTTTTTGTATCTATGATAACCCCAGATTTTGGCGTGCTGCGTCGCCATGGTAACGTGGATTGCAACGTATTCGCAACCGTCCCGTTACCGAGCCCGATGCTTGATATATGATTTGTGTGGGTGCATCTAAATAAATAAACACACAAATAAAGAAGCACATGTACGTTAAATTATTCATATTTGTTCCTAAATGTTTGCCTAGACCTTCGTAGATCACTCACCTGACAGGTTTTACCTAAACCCATCTCATCTCCTAAAATACATCCTTGCTGGTTCTTCAGACACTGGGTCAACCACTGAACCCCATCCAGCTGATATGCTCTCAGCTGGATCCCTGTGAAGACAAAACCTACAGCTGATCACTGCTGCTGAGACAAATCAGATGAATAAACACTGTTGGTCAGACTTCATTATCACGAATGAAGCTGAGAAACGTCATTTTCATTTTCATACCTCGTAAACCAAACTTCTCCAAGTCGCTCTGACTAATATCGGTCTTCTTCTTCTCAGCTATGCGGTTTTTTATTTTTACCAAAAAGTCTGTCATGTTTTTACAGAAACCGGAGTAGAAGAAATTTAACGGTTATTTTACTACGGACATGTACAAACAAGATACCACGGGCTTCACGGTTGTTTGTGTGCGCGAGGCAAAACACTTCCTGACTGAGTCACGTGACGCAGAGTAAAGCGCGCGTATAATAAACCATATAAACTCCATAAACACAGAAAGGAGCTGACTTTTAGAAATATTCTGCACTCAAAAATTATATTACACATTTTTTCTAAAGGCATACCTTTAAAAATAGAATTTAATACCATAAAATTTAGATATTCCAATTATATATTTTATTTTTATTACCTATTTTAATAAGTTGAGCATTACATCAAACATATGTACTGTACCTAAAACTGTGCCACCCCCCACTGCATGCATCACCTTTGCTAGAGATGCATGCTCTCCACCTGCAGGACAGGTTATCTCCGTTTCAGTTCCTCACAGAACAGCAGGTGAGAAGAGAGCTGAAGAGACTGATCATCAGGAAAGCAGCAGGTCCTGATCGGGTGTGTCCCAGGTTGTTAAGAACTTGTGCAAATGAACTGGGGGCTCCTCTCCAGCACCTTTTCAATATGAACCTGCCCTTAGGACAGGCCCCCTCCCTCTGGAAGTGCTCCTGCATTGTTCCTCTCCCCAATTTCTAGTAATGAAGACCTTGGAGAGGTTGGTGCTGCAGTTGCTGAAGCCACAGATGCAGCTTGTCCAGAATCCACTGCACTTTGCTTACAGGGAGAGAGTGGGGGGTTGAGGATGCTGTCCTCTAGTGCCTATATCGCACTCTTTCACACCTGGATGGAGGAGGCTGCACAGTGAGAATACTCTTTTTTAATTTCTCCTGCGCCTTTAACACCTTTCAACCTCACTTGCTGCAAGAGATGCTCACCAGGATGGCTGTGGAGCCGTTCTTGGTGTCCTGGATTCTGGACTATTTGACCAACAGGCTGCAGCATGTTCACATCAGGGGGACTGTATTGTCTCCTGCTCTCTTCACACTGTATATTTCTGATTTTCGCCATTACATAACAACCTGCCATATGCAGAAGTTTGAGATGATACAGTCTTTGTGGCCCGGCATTGAAGGTGGTGAGGGAGAGAACAGGTGACTGGTGGAGGACTTTGTGGCCTGGTGCAGGAGGAATCAGCAGCAGCTGAACACTCACAAGACCAATTAAATCATTTTGGACTTCAGGAGGAAACCTCAAATACATCAGCCGGTGCTCATAGAGGGGGACAGTGTGGACATTGTGTCATCACACCAGCACTTGCGGTCATGTTGGACAACAGACTGGACTGCCAACACAGACCAGCTCTAAAAGAGGAGCCAGTCCAGGCTGTACTTGCCTCAGAGGCTGCACTCATTCAACATCTGTTTTAAGCTGCTGCAGTTTTATCAGTCTGTGGTGGCGAGTGTCCTCTTCTATGCTTCGGTGTCTCCAGGGTGAATAAAATCATCAAGAAGGCCAGCTCTGTCCATCAGAGGGACGGCACGTTAGATGATAAAATCAGAGAGGCCAGACTGAGATGGTCTGGATATGTACAGAGACAGGATGGTGGGTTTATAGAGAAGAGGATGCTGAGGTGGAAACTACCTGGAAAGAGGCATAAAAGAAGACCAAAAAGGAAATATACGGATGTAATGAAGGAGGACATGAGGTTGGCTGGTGTGAGAGAAGATGACAGATGACTTGCTGTGACGACTCCTGAAGGGAGCAGCCGATAAGAGATAGAAAATCTTATTCATTTACACAAATAATTTGTAGTTACGTTAATACAACTGTTATTAAAATGTTTGATTCTTGTTTTAATGAATCTGTTCTTACATTATATCTGTTGTATGGGTCACAAAAAAAAAATCACCTGCAGGGTTTTGTAAAGATGTGTGATAATAGCCTAGCATCAGAACCTCAACTATAAAAGGAGGTTAAAGTAAAAAGCCAGATCCATCCTAAATAACTTTAAATACTTCAACAATGAGCTTTATTAATGCAAGTATGAGTTATGCCTTGGGTCTTTTTGCTGACAGTTAACCTGTTCTTGGGTTTATGTTAAAAAAAATATATATATATATATATATATATATGACAGATGAAACTCATTTAGAGAAAAGCTGACAAGGAGTTTTCTAAAACCTTCTGCTAGATAACATTGGGGAAAAAAAGCTGCCAAGTATAATTAGATAAAAGCTTTAATACATGTATCAGATATTTACATATAATACACATTTAAAACATTAGCGATTTGATCAATTGATACATTCCCAGAATCAAACAGCTAAATCAAGCAAAAAAAGTACAAATCTTTGAGTTAAAAAGTGTCCCTTTTTTCTGCTGTTTAGAAAAGGAGAGCCACGCAGGAGACCCTGATAGACTCTTTAGAGCAGAGTCAGAAGCAACTCCAATATGAGACATAAATACTTCATTCAGCTTGAACGTCCAACCAAAACTCTGGTCACTTAATGCAGAGAGCCACTAGCTTCATGATTGCCTCCCTGGAAAATAATTCACATAAATCAGATACAAACAAGATTTGGAATTTTATTAGAAACAGAACATTCATTGAAAAAAAGTGCTAAAACAACTAACCTCACACAAGGAATGTATGACAGACTGTACCTACAAACAAAATATCACATATTGCAAATTAAATTCACACTTTGTATAATTTAATTTGCTGTAAATGAGGCAGAACAAGAGCTCACCAGGTAAACGACAAGACCTGCAAAATGCAGAACAGTAAAGCAAGTCCAAAGTTTTTCCACTGAAAGACAAAAAACGAAACCATCATTACAAATAATGTTTTTTAATGCAGCAAATAAGTTGCTATTTTAGTTAGAAGTCGTAAAGTTTTACTCACCCAGAAAGCTGCACAGAGAGTCAACACCAGGCATGTCTGGTGAAAACAATGACAATTAAAATTCTAACTATAATGATTTATGTGTGCCACATAAGTTTCAATAATTAGATAAAATGTTTGAATTTTCTGGTTTTCTTTATTTACCACTCAGTTTTATTCATACATTGAAACGAACAATAACCAAAAATAAACAAAAACTGAGTAATTCTAACATTTTTCATCAAAACTGTTTCAATGAAGGTAGATGGGGAACTAGAAAAAAAGCCTAGTATAAGTAAATAAAATACTGAACATGATACTTGTGCTCTTACAAGCATTATTGTTGTGGCCAGCGCTCTTGTTTTGTCACACATCCTCTTCAACTGCTTCACTGGGCCTAGTAGAAACATCGTACTTTGGCCCAGAGTAGGAAATAATTATAATGTGTTAGTCAGATGCTTTTAAACTGAAAGATTTTTACAAATATCCTGTACATATGGGTGTTGTTTTGTCACACAGGAGAAAATCTGAAATAGAATTAAAAAAAAAAAAAAAAAACATTACAGAAGATTTCTGAAACCTTTACCTGCAAAGAGCACATAGGTTTCCAAATGTGTAGAAGACAATGAAGAGCGTGAGACCAATCTTGGGCAGGAAGAGGACACCGACTCCCTGTAAGACACACAGGACTGCAGGTGATCAGCTGAAGGTGCGCTTAAAGGCGGAGCTTGTTGGCAAATGGATGATCATCACATAATCCACATTCCAATGAGCGAGAATAACCAGTAAGACCACATCAGTTCTGCCTGGACTCTTCCTGAAAGTCTGTCAAATCCGTTCTTGTTTAAAATGACATTCATCAGTATATAATTACCAAAACTGTGAATGCGGCTCCCACCACGAAACAGGCGATGAACCCCTTAATGCGTGTGCCCCAGCCTAAAGTAGAGGCTTCATTCATCGTCTGCAGCAAAAAGTTAACAGCATGTGATCAATAGATGGTTCTGAATTTAGATAGGCTAGTAGAAGAAAACCATTTCTTTTACCTGTAAAATGTTTCGGTCATCTCTTCGCGCTTCCTCACCACTTAAAACAGATTTTAACTTATCCATAACAAAGATCCTCAAACTTCACACGATAGGAGACGAAATCTTCGAGTTTCCTGTACAAAAAGAAACGTTGACGAGTTGCCTGAACTCTTGAGTGGAAGGAGTGCAACGTCACATTGCTGCCAAGAATCAGCTGGAGGAAGTTTGAGTAACTAACCTGGCCAGGTGTGTGATTTTAAGCGCGGAAGCCAAGAAGTCTCACTCCGATGGATTTTTTCTGCTTCCACGTGATTCACTGGGAACAAGCACTCAGCGAATTACATTATAGCTATGTGTTATATACATTACTCTTTATTTTAGAGAATCATGTTCCAATAGCATATTTTATAACATTTAGCTGCAGACTCAGACTCCATCAACATCTTAACATTTGTTGTTTTCTGCTGCTTATATTAAAATAGACCAGACCACTGAGTCTTGAGATTGTCATGCTTTGGATTGCATGATCACTGTCTTCTTCTGTACACTGTCAACCACTGTCTGATGCTTTACCTTACCTGTTGTTTAGATCTGGAAGTCTCACAGTATCTAAACCTGACCTCCTACTTTTTGCCTACCTTCAGGACCTCCACATTTCACAAAATTGTGTGCAAAAATGTAAAAATAAAAATCTAAAAAATGTTTTTAAATTACAAAGATAAACAAAATGAAGTGTCATTGAATAAAGACAGCAGATTAAACAAAAATCATTTGGTAGAAGGAACAGTGTCCCTTTTAAACTGAGAAAGATGTGGAGGAAACCTACTTTTATTTAAAAAAGAATGTGGTCTGTGGATACAAAAACTATTAATTAAATCAAATGATTAATGTTACAGAAATTGTGTCAATTTTAGATTCACCAATAGACTTTAATTTTGAAAATAATTTTGTTTGGCTTTTTTTGGGGGGGGGCTGTAAATCCAGAAAGGAGAAAGAAAAAGAGGAAAAACAGAAAAGAAAGAAAAAAAGGAAAGAAAAGTCCTAAAACCTCAGAATGGTAAATGGCGTGTACTTGGATAGCATATCTTTAAGTCAGACTCTGATTCACAAAGCACTTCCCACTACCGTTTGTCATTCACTCATTCACACACACACATTCACATTTGGTGAAACTACATACATATCTTCTATGGGGCGGCCATAATGGGGAAGGAGGTCGTCCTCTGATCAGAAGGTGGTGGATTGATCCCAGGCTCCAGCAGACTGTGTAGAAGTATCCTCATGCAAGATACGGAATTCCAAAACTGCCCCGCTGGCGCTGTACAGATGGCAGCCCTCTGCAGCCCTCTGAGGCCCTCTGCAGCCGTCTGCAGCCCGCTGCTCCTCAGGGATGGGTCAAATGCAGTCAACTTCCTTGTGTGGAACATTCTTGGCCAATAAATAAAGAAACAAACAAAAACAAAAATATTGTAGCTATAGCTGTCCTGGGACACACATTGACAGAACCCTCCCAAGTTGATAAGGTTAATGATAATTGATGGTGGTTTGATTCAGAATCTGATTCAAACCCTCCCAAGTTGATAAGGTTAATGATAATTGATGGTGGTTTGATTCAGAATCTGATTCAAACCCTCCCAAGTTGATAAGGTTAATGATAACTGATGGTGGTTTGATTCAGAATCTGATTCTGTTGGTATCACTGAGTTTTACATCATGTATCTGTTTTTGGAGGGATTATACTCTGGAGGGATAATGCATTGGTAAAAAATGGTAAATGGCGTGTACTTGTATAGCGCTTTACTCAGGTCCATGACCCCCAAAGCGATTCACCCATTCACACACACACACTCACACGTTTGGTGATGATGAGCTACACACATGTAGCCACAGCTGTCCTGGGACGCACGCTGACAGGGGCGAGGCTGCCAGGCACTGGTGCTGCTGGACCCACCAAGCGAGCAAGGTGGATTGGGTGTCTTGCCCAGGGACACAATGGCCAGGTGATCTTTTTCTCTGGGCAGAGCAGGGATTCGAGCCAGCGACCTTCTGGGTGCCAGAGGACCTGCTCCGCCTGAGTCACGGCCGCCCCACGTTGGGACCAGACCTGTTATAAGATGTGTAATAGAAGGTCTGTCAGCCTTCACCAGCAATTTTCTGAGATCTGGAGTTCTTTTAAACTCAGTCCTTGATGGATTATCCAGATGTTTCTTTAATAAGGATTCATTGAACTTGTGTTGATGCTTGTGTTTTTGAATCATAGTACAAAGTTCTATAGCCAAAGGTGAATACAGGTCAAGCTGAAATCATCAGCCCTCCACCACCATGCTGACAGTAAGAGGGGTTTGTACTGATATGCTGTTGGTCTTTTGCTTTTATCAAACCTTGTGCAATGCATTATGGGTAAAAATCTAAACTTTAGTCTCATCCGTTTAAAGAACATTGCTCCATACATTTTTTGGTTTAGTTATTAGCAAACCTATGCGTTTCTCCTGCAACCTTCCATACAACTTTACTTGTTCAGTCTCTTACTAATTGTCCTGCCAAATAATCAAGGGGGCAGAACAGGAGCTCACCAGGTAAATGTCAAGAGTCTTGACATGTAATAAAACTTAAATAGTTATAAACAAATGATTTTAACAACATATTCTTGGTAAAAGAATCAGTTTTTAGACCATACTACTCTATATAGAACGAGCCCGTTCCCATACAGTTCATTGTGCTCCACAACGCCATCTGGTGGGGCCCGGCTCCACCGGCCCTTAATGCAGAGACGCCACAGGTCAAGACATGCAAAATGCAAAACAGTAAAGCAAGTCCAAAGTTCTTTCACTAAAAGCATCACCAAAAACAACAAAATATGATATGCACAACACAAGTGAGCTGTTAGTGAAGTCATGATGAGTTCTGCTTTAAAGTTTATTCACCCAGAAAGCTGCACTGAGTCAAAACAAACCAAGTGTAGAGAAAAAACATGAAACATATATTTAACACTTTACTGAGGCCTACTACTACTACTACTGTCATTTAGCAGATGCTTTTATCCAAAGCGACTTACATTGAGAGAACATACAAGCAAGAAATCAAAGAGAAGGAAACAATATAAGGAGGCGGACTGTTTGGAGTCCAGTTTAATTCCGACGCTGATACATCAAGTGTATCAATTTTTTTTTTTTTTTTGTAGAGATAAACTCCCAAATCGCTATCATAAATCATAAATCAATTCCACATTAAGACTGAAAGTGTTCTTTAAAGAGGTGAGTCTTAAGTCTGCTCTTAAAAGTAGCTGTCGACTCTGAGGATCGGACCGAGTTTGGTAGGTCATTCCACCATCGGGGGATAACAGAGGAGAAGAGTTTGGAACATGATCTCATGCCACGTTGTGGTGGAAGCGCTAGGCGTCTTTCAGCGGCTGAGCGTAGCTGACGCGTGGGAATGTAGGTTTGGATGAAGGAGTGAAGGTAAGTAGGAGCTGTGTGTGTTAGAGTCAGAAGCAGAGCTTTGTATTTGATGCGTGCTGCA
The DNA here is from genome assembly GCA_006937955.1 of Pachypanchax playfairii. NCBI lineage: Eukaryota > Metazoa > Chordata > Actinopteri > Cyprinodontiformes > Aplocheilidae > Pachypanchax > Pachypanchax playfairii. The sequence continues at coordinate 147,931 of SSNP01000090.1, forward strand.
ACTGGAAGCCAGTGCAGAGAAATGAGCAGCGGAGTGACATGAGCCCTCTTGGGCTGGTTGAAGACCAGACGTGCTGCTGCGTTCTGAATCATCTGCAGAGGTTTAACCGAGGACGCCGGAAGACCGGCCAGCAAAGAGTTGCAGTAGTCGATGCGGGACAAGACCAGGGCCTGGACCAGAAGCTGTGTGGTGTGGTCTGTCGGGAAGGCTCTGATTTTCCTGATGTTGTAAAGAGCGAATCGACATGAGCGAGCTCCGGAGTTAACCTGCTCCTTGAAGGACAGCTGGTTGTCCAGTATGACACCAAGGTTTCTGGTGGAGGTTTTGGGGAACAGCGTGATGGAGTCAAGCTGCACGCTTATCAGAGGAGGTAAGGAGTTACTGGCAGGACAGACAATGAGGTCAGTTTTGGACAGATTAAGCTGAAGGTGGCGATCCCTCATCCACGCTGAGATATCTGAGAGGCAGGCAGATATCCGCATTGAGACGGAGGTATCGTCTGGAGGGAAGGAGAGGAGGAGCTGAGTGTCGTCAGCGTAGCAATGGTAGGAGAAGCCATGGGAGCAAATGATCTCGCCTAATGAGGTGGTGTATAAAGAGAAGAGGAGGGGACCAAGGACCGAGCCCTGTGGGACACCCGTTGCCAGCTCATGCAGACTGGACATCTGTCCATGCCACGAGACTCGGAAAGATCTTTCCGCAAGGTACGAGGTGAACCATGAGAGGACCGGTCCCGAGATGCCAAGCTTAGATAGCGTCGAGAGGAGAATGAGGTGGTTGACGGTGTCGAAAGCAGCAGACAGGTCGAGGAGTACGAGTACTGAGGAGAGACCAGTGTAGAGATAAGCAGGGCAATAACACATGTCGCCCTTAGGTGGCGCCTTGGAGGTGTGTTGGGTTAGAGTGCGTAGAGGAAGCAAAAATAAAGGCGGTAGTGCTCAACTTACCTGAAGCCTCTCGAGTCTCTTTTTATGAAGATAAGCACTTCTACAACCAGCCGATCTGGCAACCCGTAGTGACTCTGCAACTGAGAGATGAGCGGTTTCAGTGGAATGGCCTCGCTTAAAGCCTGATTGATAAGGATCAAGTAGGTCATTGTCATGGAGGAACTGTGAGACTTGAGTGAAAACGGCTCGCTCTAGGATCTTGGACATGAACGGTAGGAGCGAGACTGGCCGGTAGTTTCCTACCTGGGCCGGGTCGAGCAACGGTTTTTTCAGCAGCGGAGTGACAGTGGCTTGCTTGAAAACTGAAGGAAAGATGCCAGATGAATAGTTTTCCCATGCTAGGAGCATTTTGGATTTTGTTTTGATAAAAAGCTATCTTGGCAGCCTTTAAGCAGGATGTGAAGCTAGAGAGCATTTGCTGGTATTCGAACAAGTCAGAGAGATTTTTGGATTTGCGCCATTTCCTTTCAGCTGCTCTCAGACCAGCTCTGTGATCCCTCAGAGTGTCTGTGAGCCACGGACTAGGACGCTGCCGGGCGGCCAGCTTTGACACACGAGGGCAGACTTCGTCCAGAGAAGAAGCTAGTGAGGAGCAGAGCGTCTCTGTTGCCTCATTTACAGGCAGAGTTGAGAGCACCGAGTGGGAAGGGAGGGAGGAGCAGACATGCTCCGATAGCTGCGAGGGAGTGAGAGATTGAAGGTTTCTGCGGTAGGAAACAGTCTTTGCTTTTGTGTTAGGTACGTGAGGGACGGAGATGCTGAATTTAATCAGGAAGTGGTCTGAGAGGTGCAGCGGTGTGACTTGCACGTTACCTGCAGTGCAGTTTCTGGTCAGTACCAGGTCCAGTGTGTTGCCAGCTCTGTGTGTTGGGGGAGTCTGGACCAGATTGAGATTGAAGGAGTGGACCAGGGCCAGAAAGTTATGAGCTTGTGTTTTGTCGATATGAATGTTCATGTCGCCCATAACAATTAAAGGGGAGTTATCATCCGGAATGTCGGATAGGATTGTGTCCAGTTCATCCATAAATTGCTCCATGTTGCCTCCCGGAGGGCGGTAAATAACCAACACATAGGCAGCAATGGGCTTAGAGATTCGTACTGCATGAAATTCGAATGAGGAGCAGGTAGTAGTGGTTTGCAAGAAGGAAAATTTCCACATTTTGGAAATCAGGATGCCTGTACCGCCTCCTCGCCCAGCAGGACGAGGAGTGTGTGTGAATTCTGCATTAGAAGAGAGGGCAGCCGGTGTTGCTGTGTTGTCAGGACGAATCCAGGTCTCGGTCAGGGCTAGGACCTGTATATCGGAGAGGTGCTGCAGAGAACTGATGAACTCTGTTTTGTTAACTGCGGACTGACAGTTCCAGAGGCTGAGGGTAACGGAGGATGTGGCAGCCCGACACGCCATGGGCTGGATGAGGCAGTGCGGATTACGTTGTCTATAGAGAGTGCGGCGAGGTCTGTGCCCAACTATGACTGGGATGTGTGATTTGCACATGGTGTCTGTGTAGTGGTTTGTACTTACTTTGCTCGGCATTTCCTAAATGTAGACATTATTTCAAAATAAACACATCTCAATGTCTTACTGTCCCCATGTAATACTTGTTATACTCCTGCACTAAACTACATCCTCCAAGTTTGCCACAGTAATGCTTTTATACAAATTTGTTTTTTCTTGACTTCGTCACTAAACCCTTCTTTTGTGACACCTGTGCAGGTGATTTTACAGATTTTACCCTCTAATAAATCATCTACTTTGTCTTAGACTTTTTTCATAGAAATCATTTATAAAAAATAACTTTTTTCTTCTTTTAGCTAATCCTTATTTTAGCTGTGTGGTGTCTTAAAACTACCTGTGTGTTACCTGATACAGAACAACTGATCCTAAATCAGATAAACCGTGTCAGCTAAAAACAACTGGCTAAAAGAAAAACTGATTTGGAATCAGTGTAAACAGATCTACTGCTCTTTGACTAACATTAGCCAGAGGATTTTGTTTTATCAGAAGTCAACACTTAGCCAAATAGAAACCAGTACAAAAGAGATTTATTCTAAAATCCTGCATAGAAACAATTTTATCTCATTCTGATTGGATAACAGTTTTGAGCTAAAATCATACATTTATTGTTCATCATAAAATTCCCTTTTGGGTGATGGACCCCTGGGAACATGCCCAGGTTGCTCCATATGATAGACTTAAGTCAGGTGGTTTTTATTTTTGATTTAATCTGTAAACTGCAAACAGTATTATTTATTTTGGTTCTACAGTTTTTTACTGGCTTTTACTGTTTCTGTTGTATTTGTTTCTGTGCTTTATTGTTTAAGCATCTTGATACTTGTTTTATTTCTGTTTTACTGTAAAGCCCTTTGGTCGACCGTATGGTTGTGTAGAAAGTGCTATATAAATAAATATGGAATAGCAAAAAAAAAAAAAGCAGGGATTCAAACCAGTGACCCTCTGGTTACCAGATGACGTCTGCTCTACCGCCTGAGTTACAGCTGACTACTTAATGGCACTAATAAAGGCCATTAGTCCAAATTATCTTTGTATAGATTTCGGCATGGGTGTGATGTTTGTATGAAGGAGAACCCAAATACACAGACACAGGCAAATGGCAGGTTTAAAACAATGTTTATTGTTAAATAAAAGAATGAATGGGAGCTGTGAAACAAACTGGTTAATACAAACAGAGCGGTCAGTCTCTGTGGATGAAGGACAAACGGGCGTAATCCAAAAATAGAAGCAAAAATTAGAACTTAAAAAACACACTTACAGACCAACAGATGAGGAGCTGACAGGAGGCAAGTTGGGGAAACAAACATGGATCCAAAATCATAAGATACAAAATGAGAAGGTGAGATAATACAGAAGGAATGAGACAAACAGTAAGGTCCAATAAACAGTCCAGGTCATAAATACTTAAAAGTCAAAAAACACCTACAAGACAAACTAACCGAGAGGAAATGGTGCTGGACAAGAAGCATTCAACTAACCGGCAACCAACACACGGGGGTTCAAATAATGAGATAGACAGGTGTGTGCAGGTGAAAGTGATGAGGACTGATGAGTAGTGTNGAAACTTTAGTTCACGCATTTATTACTTCTAGACTTGATTACTGTAATTCATTATTATCAGGGTGTTCTAATAGTGCTGTTAAAGGCCTCCAGCTGATCCAAAATGCTGCTGCCAGAGTTCTGATGAGAGTTAGAAGGAGAGACCATATTTCTCCTGTTTTAGCATCACTTCATTGGCTCCCTGTAAGGTCTAGAATAAAGTTTAAGGTTTTACTTTTGACGTATAAGGCCTTGAACGACCAAGCTCCAGCTTATATTAAAGATCTTATTGTTCCATATGCTCCTAACAGAGCACTTCGCTCTCAGACTGCAGGTCTGCTTGTAGTTCCTAGAATTTCTAAAAGTAGAATGGGAGGAAGAGCTTTTAATTATCAGGCTCCTCTCCTGTGGAACCAGCTTCCACTTTTTATCCGTGAGGCAGACACCTTGTGTAGTTTTAAGAATAGACTTAAAACTTTCCTTTTTACACAATCCTATAGTCAGGGTTAGCTTGGGTTCTCCTGAGCTTTCCCTTTAGTTATGCTGCTATAGGTTTAGACTGCCGGAGGACATACTGACCACATTTTTTTTTCACTCTGCTGTCTTTCTTTACTCTGGCTGCCTCTGAGGAGGGTGTATCTCACATAAACAAGGGATGAAATATTCCCACTAGAACCATCAAATTGTCATTGCTTTGATTGTTACTGCTGCCATTAACTGTTTCTCTGTTTATCTTTCCATAGACGTGACGACTGGCCTAAATACATCTGTGTTTGTCTGTGTCTCTTTCCTGTCAGCTCAGATCCCAGTCGGCTAAGGCAGAAGGCCGCCCATCCTGAGCCGGGTTCTGCTAGAGGTTTCTTCCTGTTAAAAGGGAGTCGTTCCTTTCCACTGTCGCCAGCTGTGCTTGCTCAGGATGGGGGATTGTGCTGAAATAACAATTCAGCCCAATCGGCTGGTTCCTTAGATAGAAAATGTTTTATTATTAATTGATTGATTTTTCTGTGAAGTGCCTTGAAATGACTTTGTTATGAACTGGCGCTTTATAAATAAATAAACTTGAAACTTGAACTTGAATGGCACTAATAAAGGCCATTAGTCCAAATTATCTTTGTATACATTTCGGCATGGGTGTGATGTTTGTATGAAGGAGAACCCAAATACACAGACACAGGCAAATGGCAGGTTTAAAACAATGTTTATTGTTAAATAAAAGAATGAATGGGAGCTGTGAAACAAACTGGTTAATACAAACAGAGCGGTCAGTCTCTGTGGATGAAGGACAAACGGGCGTAATCCAAAAATAGAAGCAAAAATTAGAACTTAAAAAAACACACTTACAGACCAACAGATGAGGAGCTGACAGGAGGCAAGTTGGGGAAACAAACATGGATCCAAAATCATAAGATACAAAATGAGAAGGTGAGATAATACAGAAGGAATGAGACAAACAGTAAGGTCCAATAAACAGTCCAGGTCATAAATACTTAAAAGTCAAAAAACACCTACAAGACAAACTAACCGAGAGGAAATGGTGCTGGACAAGAAGCATTCAACTAACCGGCAACCAACACACGGGGGTTCAAATAATGAGATAGACAGGTGTGTGCAGGTGAAAGTGATGAGGACTGATGAGTAGTGTACAGCAGGACAGGAGTGAAAACAATGAGCTGAAAAAAACAAAAACCGGAACAAAGGCATGGAAAGAGATGATACACGACAGGGAGATACAATTAAGAATGAACTGTATTGATTATAAACCTTGTAAATAATTAGTCGTGCATGTTAATCACCCTTTTTCCAGCCCCTTATACAGTACAACTAAAAGTGGTCTATGGTGGGCTGTAATTCATTTCATATGAGTTTGTTGTCACAGAAAAACATATTGTTACTCTAAATACTTAATTTTATTAGCATTTTGAGTGATAGAAACTTAGACAGTTAGAGTTTATCGATTTTAATTTTGACACTATTTTTATTATTAAAATTAAAACATATTTAGAAATGTACTTGAATTATTAAACGTTAATTAGACACTCCTCTTTCTGTCTTCTGCATCTAAAATTTCACATAAAAAGAAAGAATAGAAAACATTTAAAATATTACTGATTTAGTCAGTCAATTATATTAAATACTGAGATTTATTAAGAAACACACAAACAAGTATTTGCATTACCGTATACTGTTAGTTACCTGATTTTTTTATAAATTTTTTAATATTATTTGTAATCTAAATATTCTGTCACTCAAATGTCTGTTTAATAGATAAAATACTTATTTCTTTGTTGCTTTGGTAGAAAACAAAAATACATAGTTTTCTGAACACTGTGTAGAAGTGAATAATTTCTCCTGCTGCCAGTTTTTGCTAAGTGTTGATTAAAATCCAGATTTCATGATCTGCTTCATGATCTTCAGATCTCTCTCTCATCCACACAAGACATTTTCAACATTTCCTTGTGTTTTCGCTGTTTTCGCTAAAGAACTTAACTCATCAAATCTTTTTTTAAATCTCATCCTTTTTTTTGGCATAACATAGCAGCTCTGTAGATCACGGTTTATCAATGATAGTATGTAACACTGTTCCTGAGGTATGACCAATGAGTGATCAATGCCATGTTTAGATTAATGTGAAGCTTCTCAAACAGCTTGATTGGAGACATGGTCTCCATCTACTTTCTGTTTCATAATACAGGTGCAATTAAATGTGTTTTTAATCTTTGGAGAAAATAATAAAATTAATGTATTAAAGTCACTACCACTATACTCTAATGTGCAAACTGACAGCAAAGATATGGTAGAGTACGTATAAATTGTTGTCTTTGCAAAAATAAATACCAAGTAAGGCTAAAGGCTAAAAGAGATCAAATAGGGCAGGGGTAGAGATATATTTCTAAAGAAACCCATGTTTATATCTCTTTGCTCTGTGTGTGTGTGTGTGTTTCATAGTTCTAATTTTACTGCTGCTGAAGGAGTTTGTATCACATCCCTGATTTCTGTGTGATCTGCACAGTCCTCTTTATAAAGTCTCATCCTCTGACTCTCCATCTCTCTCCCTTGTCTTCAGAAGTCCCATTTCAACGGGAGGAGTCCTCTTCAGACGGGAGCGAACCACACTAAAGAGAAAGCAAAAGACAAACATCAGGGTGATGCATTTTCCAAGGAAAACAAACAAAACAGATACACAGGTAGTACAAGTTCCCACCTGTTTATGGTACAATACAGCACACCAACAATCAGCATGGCAAAGGCAAGGTGCCAGGAGTAGCACATGGTGATAAACATCATGTTGTTGTGGTCTTTCAGGTCCCACTCCGGTCCATTCGGAGGATACAGCACAAAACCAATCTGTTGCCAGAAATAAGCGTTAAGAATGTGTATACAGGATGATGTAAACTTCTGATGCTCACATTCAGATTTACCTCCCAGAACCAGGAGCCCTGCAGGAGTGTGAGGGTGCAGCGCAGCAGCTCTAGAATGATGTTTCCTCTGTGGAAGATCTCAAGGAAGGCAACAAGAGACTGAGCAAAGACCGCATATAGAAGGAGCTGATGCACATGGATGTCAAGCATGCTCCTTCCATGGAGGTGATAGAGGAAAAGAAATCCTAAGAAATACAAACAGATGAAAGTCTTTGGGTAATAAAATAAATGCAAGGTTGAGAGTTGTATAAGTTGATGATTTTGTTAGTCAGATTCATCTAAAGGTCAGATAATAGATAATTCATTAAAGGTTATAGCCAGGCATTAATGTGAGCGTTTTAAAGACACAAGAGTTGAAGGTCTATTTCTTTCTCCTAAACTTTCATGACATGGGATGTCTGGGCAACAGGCCTGTTGTCATTAAATACCAACGGATGAGATGCATTTGGTCCTGGAACAAGGTGAAGGATGAAGAGATGCTGCAGAACCCACATAACAGATCTGCACAAGCCTTTAGGACTCTGGGCCTAACATCATCGAGACCTCTGGAGGACAAAGGAGACACCAGCTTCTTCTGATGTTGTTGATGATAGAACATCACCCCAAACAAGAGTCATACCAGAGGTAGAAGATGAGACAACTGAGGTGTGACAGGGAAGCTGTGGGTGAAGGAGGGTAGGAGGACTGTTTGGCTTGAGGTAGGAGAGGAAGATGTTGAGCTTATCTCTGTCCTTCAAATACAAATATAATAAATAGGCCTTTAAACATATCATTAGTATTTTCACTTGCCACCACCACTTGACAGTGTATGTCTTTGATTAACACAAAATTTATATGCAGTCAAACGTAAAACTTTAGAGTAAGGAAGGAAATAAAAAGATGAGTCAATGACAGTCATTATTATCCATGTGGATTTGAAAGAGTGCTGAGACATGAGTTCAAAGTGTTTCACAGCAGAACAAATTACATCATATTTTTGTTGATGAAGATTCGTCGGAGGAAACCTTCATGTTTGAAGCTGATGATTCTCTCTCTGAAGAAGAGTAGAGTGACGATTTCTCAACCAGTGGAAGGAGTGATTATATCCCACTGCTCAGCTTAGCGCACTGCACTGCGGTACAAAGTTAGAGAAAATCCCGTGTTCCACCTGCAGCAGGACAACAGAGAGGAGCACAATGCTGTCCAGGCATTGGGTGGACAGTGAGGGAGAGGAGGTGGAGGAGACGAGCCATCAGGAGGTAACAGGTGTTGATCAGATGGTGCTAAAGATGATGACTGGCAGGTTTTACATGCTGATGATGTGTATGAAGGCTGGATCAGAGCTTTGAAGAGGTTTTAGGTTATCTGAGCAATGCAGAGCCTGTTGATGTTCTGTCCCTCTTTCTTACTGATTTCTGAACAGTGATCCCGACAAAAACCAACAGATATACCCACCACCAGTAGCTACTTGGTAAGTTAAGCAATGTATTTCTTTAGCCAGTGTTGTGAAAATGAATTTACACATGTTCTATTAAAAAAGGATTTTTGAATGAGTTTTTGGTGATTTCTTGTTTTATTTTTATTTCCTGTGGGACTACAGTGGCAAAACACATAAAAACCCATCAAACACCATATGAAATTTTGGGTTCAGGTGTTGGTAAAGGAAATTAGATGCAAATAAAAAATATATACAAAGTCGATTGTTTTTTTGCTACAGTTCAGCTAAAGAGAACCAGAGGAGATTCTTGTCAGTATATCATGCTATATCTGATATTCCTTTGGATTCTCATTGAACTCTTGCTTTAAAGAGGCAATTTCATACAAATTTCAGGACTTTGTGGTTATTTCTTAAAGGTGGTATATGGAATATTTTTATAAAACACAATATTTTTAACAAAATAATGCCTCCACGGGGTGTTCAGAGGGTTGTAGAATGAAAATACACTATTTCCTTTAAAAATTACATTTGAAGTAAAATATTATAAAATATTAATTTTGACGTGCACGACGTTGGCATTTTGTTTACATCTACCAGCCAATAGCGGGCAGAGCAGTGGGTACCATTTTGGGTTGCCTAATACTGTAAATAATCCGGCACAGTAAGGCTAGTACTGTGGAGTCTGCAGGTCAAGCAGCTGGAAGCACCGGGACATGTGGTGATTATATACCTTATTTGCTTGCCATAGGGGGTTTCCCCTGGGGTCTCCCATGTGACGAGCAAGTTCTGTGTGGAAACGTTTTTCATTAGCTGCTAGCTAATACGTAGCTACATGTTGCTGAAGTGGATGAGCACTTCGGGCCACTTTTTCGACTGGAAGACACACCACGGAGGATTCTATTTCTTTTTTTTATTTTATTGGATAAGTGGGGCGTGCAGGATGGTGTGTGAGGAGGACAGAGGATCTTAAGAGGGACTGCAGGAAGTTTTGGAGTCGCGGGACAACTATGAGTTCTTTGCCACGGACTGAATGGATGATTGAGCTTCAAACAAACAGGTAGGAGCTGCTTTTATCAGAGTCAGTGTGAGATCAGCGGGGCTGGAGAGCATGATTAGTGAACTGAACTCATGATATTTTATTGTCCTGCTCGGATCGGGGATCTGAGTGGGTTTGGTGAGGAATATTGGTCGACCTCAGCATCGGAGCGCGCGCGCGGGGGGGTTAACGAGCCTGGCACCCAGAGGGCTGAAGGCTTTATGCTGTGTTATTCTGTTCCAAGTTCCATATCCCACCTTTAAGTATTAACCTGTAATATGAAACATTTTACATCTAAAAAACGTTAGGAAACACTAATTAACAGACCTTTCAATCTGTCTGCATCCAAATTCGGCTGGTTCAGGCTTGTTCCGTCAGGCTTCGGCAGCAGCTCATCATATTCATTATTCAAATTTGCTGGACTCTGATTGCCTAACAAACTAGCCTATGAGAGCAAGGCATACTGTTTCCTGCCCTGCTGCACATGGTAAAATCAGGCTTTCTCGCTTCCTGTTTGCTACGTCTTATACTACAGCTTTTAGCCAGCAGCATTCTAGGCATGGTTTCAACTGCGAGAGCTGCCGAATACTAACGAACAAAGGAGTTGTTATGAAACAAGTACTGGCCGTTCAAACTCGGGAGAACTCGGGTGTTATCGCCACCTGCGTAGTTTGAGAGATAAAAACTGAAAGAGAAGTTGTTGACCTGTTTTCACATCCACTATGAAGGTAAGAACACCTGTGGAGCTAAAATATTTAACAGGAACCTCAGAAAACCCGTTTTTAATGGAAGGGCCTCTTTAAAACTTGCATCATGGATGTAGCTTTTTTTTAATAATATGGATTTAAACACCAAAGAAAAAGAAAAACCCATTGCCTTGTTGAAAGAAAGAAAGTATCTTTAAACAAAAGAGAGACGAGACAAGAAGAAATAAAAAAAGAGAGAAAGGGGAAAGAATAGAGAAAAATATGATTAAATATAGAAAGAAAACACAAAGTATCTGCTTCAACACCTGCAGAGACACAAAAACAAGAACAGAGGGAACACGGCAAACATTTATGCTAAAACATTTAAACAGATACTTTTACAAAAACACACCTAAATGACACTAGACCTAGTTAAACACTGTGTGTCACACCAGATTTAGGCTGTATTTACACCTGATAGTCCGGTGGACTCGGTTCGATTGGGGACCAAAATTACAACATTGTTGCTGTAGTTGGTACGGTTTGGATTCACTCTGCACTCTATGAAACTAACTAAATAACCTTTGGAGCATGTTACATTCCCGCCTGTGGTGGCGCTGTAGAGTTACTGCACTACTTTTTTTTTGTCGTTACTGAACTTCCTGGTGCTGAGAGTGAAACATAAACAAACTTGGAAAACTTGGAGTAGCATCAGATTCTGGTGGTTTTGGAATTGATGTTTTGTGTTTGGAGAATGTACGAGATCAATATTCTGCAACGTTTAGCTCAGGATGAGCAGATAACGAGGCAGAGGATTACATGAGGCAGCTGAGACGGCTGCACAATATAGTCCGTTTCCTGCTTTTGGTGCGGTCCCAGTGCGGTTGCATTCACACATGCAATCGAAACGCATCAGAGTTTGTTTCAATCAAACCAAGACCTATGTTTTTAGGCGGACTAGAGTTCAATTGTTTGGTCCGAATCAGAGTTCGGTTGCCCGTTCACACCTCCCCAAACAAACCGGACTTTCTGTGCAAACAAACTAGAGTTCAATTCCAGCGGACTGAACAGGGCTGGTGTGAATGCACCCTTAATATATGCAAACACCTGCGTGAATACCTGAGTGCAGTGACGCGCTTGTGTTTGCAGAATTTCAACACTGAATATTTTAACAATAAAGAGCAAAAAAAAAAAAAAACACCTACATCCCACAGGCCCTGAAGCGGACCACGAGAGACCAAGGCACAGGACACCCAAGGACCTCCCAGAGGCAGAGGAGTCCCCGGAAGAAGAGTGCAGGGTGAACCACAACCCCACCAGACAAGAGCAGCAATGACCACCAAAGCGGCCGCTCCACAACCACAATGCAGAGACTCCAGAGGGCTGTAGTGACGAGCCCACAGACCCTGCCGGCAACCAGCCACGCCCGGGAGGACCGAGACACGGATCAGGAGATCCAAGGGCCCCCGCCCCCCAACCCGGCCAGGAAGGACCAGGCTCCACCAAGCAGTTCATGGTTGTTTTACAGTTTTGTGATCCAAGATTAATGATTGATTGATGGTGATGTAATCGATGAAGTCATCAAAGTATTTTACAATAAAATGTTTGGAGTTGCTGGTTTGATTAAATATTTTTCCTACCTTCATTGAAGAACGCGATGCACAGCACCAGCCGGTCCAGAGCGAGCGGTGCTGCCTCTGTGGTGTGAACAATCAGAGACACGACTGCAGCCAGGCCAAAGAACAGGTACATGGTAGCATGTTGCCAGTTATGCAAGTACTTCCAGTGTTTCTCTTCAAAGTCATACAAATGCAGCCGCGGTCCATCTGCTACAAACTGCTCAGCCAGCATCCCTGTGGTGCACAACACAGAAACCGTTCAGATCACCTTCATTATAGAACACACAAAAACGTAGGGAGGAGAAAAAAGCATGTTTACCAACAAAAGAGAAGAAAAGTATAATTGAACTTTCAGTAATCTCCAGACGTCGCTGTGAGACTCTGCTGGCGAATCGAGTGGAACCTAAGCTCTTGTTCCTGCGTGTGGCGTGCCAGAAGGAGTACTTTCCCGTCCACCAGATTCCAGCTACAAAGAAGAAGATCCCAGGGAGAGCGTGGCCCTGGAAGCTTCCCATGACTGATAAAAGTTGAATAAAATGAAAATTAAAGAGAGAACATGTGATTATTTTAATTTTAGGAATCCTTATCACACCATAAAAACTTAATAAACCATATTGAGAACTGTATTTGTATTTATTTAAAAAAAAAAAAAATTTTAAAACGGGTGCACTAAAACAAAGAACTTAGGTTTTTTTTTAACTTTGGCAAAAATTCTAACTATAAGAAGAACTGATGTGTACGTGCTGTACCCGAGCGCAGAGGAAAACAAAATGGATGGAGAAGTTGAGGAGTTCCTATAATTTAACTAAACACCACCGTCAGACTTAATTAGTGGATGTGATGGACTTTAGCTCACACCCAGAACTGAACGTGTGTGAAGATTTACACTTCTCCAAAGTGTCAAATGGAAATCGTGTTCTTTATATGAACTAAATAAAAGAGCTGTGATGTGTGTGGAGACAACGGACAGACCACAGAACAACCTTTCTTGTTCTCTGTTCCGCTTGTTTTTGTTGTGTCATTTATCTTCAGTCAGATGTTTTTTGTAATTTCTCTAGTTTATGATTTGTTCTGGTGAGTTCTAGGTTCGGTTGTATTTTACCCTGCTGTGTTTCCTGGTTTTATTACATAGCTTATCTGCATTTTTTCTGGTTCTTCACACATGTTAACATTGATTCTGATTAGTTCTTCCGGTTCCTCTCCCCAGCTGTCCACATCTTGTAATTACCTATAGGGATGCAAGGATACCACCTTTTCCAAACCAATAAGATACTGATACTTGGATCTGAGTACTTGCCAATACTGAGTACTAATGTTGATACTTCTACCACACAAAAAAATGTAATGAATTAAGAAATAGGTTTTTTTCTTCTCTGCTTGTTACAACAAATGATGGTAAAAAAAAATATTAATGGAAATGACCACAAAACCAAAAATTTCAATATCGTTTAACTAATCAATACCGATACAGGTACATTAGGATGGTATCGGCCCAAATACCAGATATCAGTATCGATGCATCCCTTTAATTACCCATCCTTAGTATGTGTTTCCTTCTTTCTCCACCAGTTATCTTTACATACTACATCTTCCCACCATTTCTTTGCCATCACTGCTTCACATTTGTAAGTACTTGTTTTTGCTAAAAAATCAGCTTTTGTTTTTGCTGTTATTAAAAGTATTTATTTTACTAGATCCTTGAGCTTCCTGCTCCTTCCTGCATGTTATGGCCAATAACTCAACCCATCATGACAGTAGCACCCTGACAGGATCAACACCTTGAGGTTTACTAGTTTTTTTGACCATCAGCTTCACTTTATCATGAGTTTTTTCATCAGAGGCATTCTGCAAGAGTCATTCTATAATGAAAGTGAAGGGCAGGAACCTTGTGATTGTATTTATAGTACCCATGACGACAATCTCTGAATAGTTGCTCAAGGATTTCTCAATGAATGATCAACAGTCTCTCTTAGTCTTTCAATAAACTCTGTGAGGAGTCTCAGTGATCTCTCAACAGTCTTTATCACTGAGATGGAAACCACTGAGAGCGCACTGAGAGACTGTGGAGTTCCTTGAAAGACCCTGAAACATCAACTGGGTTATTAAGCGATCACTTCCCACAGAGACAGTGGTAGACTGTATCGGGGTGTCCCAAAACCTCGTGGAGACCAGAAAGATCATGGAGGTCATGTAGCCCAAGTTGAGAGACCGCTGAGAGGCCAAAGAGATTAAAGGAGAACGCCCGTTTTTTGCAATTGGGGCCTTATTTATTCTGTGAGATGTGTTTTAGTCGTCATCAGTGGTACTTTTTTGCGATTCGGATTCGTCTCGGAGATTTTTGATTCACACGGCAAACACCTAAACGCCAATAAATGAGAATCGGTTGGGCCTGCGTTCGCCGACCCTAAATCGGTTTAAAATCAGTTCAAATTCGTTATTTTTTTAATCTGGCCATTTAGATACTCTATTGTTTATTCCGTTCCAGTGCCATCTTGAATCCTGCGCTCATAGAAATGATATTTTTTACAGTGACGGGAGAGTGATGTCATCTCTCCGTGCCCACTCACGTATTACCTGTAAGGAAGTTGTTTGAAACTGCTACTCCTTAGCTATTCGTAGCAACACACAAATCGGAACTCTTGTTTTCAGTGTAGAAAAAATGGGTCGATTTTGCGCATATCCTGGGTGTAACAGCAAAATGAGGAATGAGATTAAAAAAATAACGGATTTGAACTGATTTTAAACCGATTTAGGGTCGTCAAACGCAGGCCCAACCGACTCTCGTTTATTGGCGTTTAGGTGTTTGCCGTGTGAATCAAAAATCTCCGAGACGAATCCGAATCGCAAAAAAGTACCACTGATGACGAGTAAAACACATCTCACAGAATAAATAAGGCCCCAATTGCAAAAAACGGGCGTTCTCCTTTAATGAAAGACTACTGAGGGACCCTGTCATTTTTGGTCTCTCAATAGTCTGTGTAAAGGGGGTACAGTATAACTAAAATTGATCAGAAACTGTCTGTAATGAACAATATAACAATTATTTCTACAAACTGTTCAGAGTGGCTGCTGTTTCTAATCTCAGGGCATTCATGAGAGAATGTTATCATTTTAGGTTTATTTACAGGGAGCTTTTACTGAAAATACTATAAAAAAAACTAGTAAATAATTTTGACTTCAGTTTCCATCAGCAGTTTTACAATCAGAGAAAGATTCAGAAGTAAACAGAACAAGCTGTGTGGTTGTACTCTGCTTTGTGATAGAAACAACAGACCGTATCCTACCCGGCAACAAAGGAAACCTTTTGAAGGAGGACACTCAATTCAAACAGATCGTTTGAGATGTTAAACTGAGCTCATTTATGCGTCAGGCGGCTTCTCTGTTTGTGTGCAGCCTCTTTACACTGAGGATGGCAACCATGGCGATTGTGTCACTCGAGTACCACTATCTCATCAGTTTACTGACAGGATCATCAACAACATCTGTGTCCATATCCAGGGTCTTTACCATGCCTTCTTTTAATGAAAATTACTGTTTTTATTATACTGAATAAAATGGTGTAGAGTTTATTTCAAACACTTATTAAATTACATTATTGTATATTATAACATTTTTTAACATCTTACACCAAAATTCAAAAGATTCCAACATTACTCAGCTGCACCTAAAGTCATGTTATTATATTTATCTGTGACCACACCCCCACCCCGGATTGATTTTATCCATGGTAAAAGTCTGATTTTTAAATGTTAGGACTGTTTTAGACCTGATCCAGTATGTGTTCAGTTTTATAAATATGGTTTTAGCTTTTCTGTCCTTATAAACATAGATGGAAACAAACATGAAAGTAATGAAGTATTTATAGAACAACATGTCTCAACTCAGAGAACCGGTGTTTTTCTGGATTCTGTGATGTTTTTGATCTTTTGTAAAAGTCAAGGCTCTTACGATCTTACAGAAAATAATTATGTGCTTTAAACACACGCAGAGTTCCGGTTCTGTAAGAAAAAATAGGGGTGGCTCACCTTTCTTTGTCTCTTGAAGTCAAGATGTTGCTCCAAATATATTCACAAAGAAGAATCTGTCTCTTTTTTCCCCATCACGCAAATCTATTTTCCACTGGCTTAAACTGTGTGACGTGTCTTCTGTTTTTCAGCTGGACACAGAGTCTCAGACTGATTCCCAGCTGCTTCCAGACAGATCCGTTTTACAACTTTTTTTCTTCACCTAAAGTAATTTTTCCCATTTTAACTACTGTGGATTTTACTTTCTTAAAAACGATCTCATTGGAGGAGGGGCGTGCGGTGGCGTCATCAGTCCGAGTTTTTATTGGCTCGATGAAACGTCAATCTCACGTGTCCACGTGTGCACTTTCACTCCGCCTGCTCGAGCTCGGCCCCGTCCGTTTCATCTCACGGGAAACCGTTACTTTCCGTGGCACCGAGGTGGGGGCAGTCCGTCTGGAGACACGAGCTCCAGCACGTACCCTGCAGCTGGAGGTCCTCCCTCTGAAAAACTCCAACCCTCCCTTAACATTACTAACTCCACCAGACTGACACAAACAGTCTGTTTGCAGAGTTGTTGTGGCAAACATCTGGAAAAGTCAGATCAAAACAGCCAGACATTCCCTTTCAAACTGGTGTTCAATGGAAGGGCCAAAATTTCATTTCTGCAATAGATTTCTGTGAAGGAAAAAAATAATTAACAACAAAAACATCTTTTTAACTGATGAATTGTTCCTCACATGTAGGCTACCACTGTAAATAAATAATAATAATAATAATTCTGTCAATGTCATTGTTTTGAATCTCAGCTGGACCTTGTTTTGCGTTCATGTTCTCTCCTTGAGTGGGTTCTCACCAGATACTTCAGTTCCCTCCCACAGTCCAAAAACATTCATTAATTAACTGATTCATCTGTGACACTGAATTGTGCAGGTGTAAATGTGTGTTTGTGTGTGTGAATGGTTGTTTGTCTATATGTGACCCTGTGATGGACAGGCGACCTGTCCAGGTGTAACCCCGCCTCTCACCCAGTGACAGCTGGAGACACCAGCTCCCTGCACAGGAAAGATATAGCAGATGGATGGATGGATGGATGGATGGATGGATGGATGGATGGATGGATGGATGGATGGATGGATGGATGGATGGATGGATGGATGGAATCTTCATGCTGAAATTTAAACAAGTGCGTTAATATTACTGACAGCAAACCAGACGGCAGCTTGTGAAGGTGCATCACAACAGTAGTCATTTATTTAAAAATAAAAAAAGCTCAGTAGTCACAGGAAAACAGGACTGTTGCTGGTACCAGTCACTGTCACTTTTAATAACCTTATTGTTTAAAAGTTGAGTAGAAGTTGCATGTATTAAACATTTTGTATAATTTAATTAATAAAATAGTGTAAACAGACTTAATTTGTTTGTCCACCAATCCAAACAGATTCACCGTAGAACTGAACTTGTTAACAAATCAATTAAAAACTGACATTTCAATTATAAATTCCTAAAAATGTACCAATACCAAGCTAAATGTCTGTGGCTTAAAATAAAATAATGTTTGTGTTACATATTTACAGAAATAAATGTGCTGTACATAAAATACTTTAATTTTGTTTAACTTTTAGAAAATACTGCAAACTTCTCATTTGGTAGCGAAAAATAAAACATGACAGATACATTTTAAAACTTCAGAACTTAAAAATATAAGTTTATTTGACTTTATGAATAACACTTTTAACTGAAGATGCTGATCAGGGATTTTATACCTTAATGTTGATTGAGGTGTGTGCAATAAGATGACTTTTGATCTTGGCCACACGCCTGTGCGTGACTCACTTGTACAGAGTCACAAAGTGAAACTTGTGCAAACTGTGTTTTTGTTTCTGGTGATGACAACAGAGATTAGGAAGGAAAGTAGAGCAGATGGAAAATGAGATACTGAACTGATTTAGGAGACCTTCTCATGCACATTGTCAGAGAAACTGAAAAAGTACTCTGAAGTTTATTTGGATTTCACATGAACTGGTGTTTTAACTTAATGCAACAACTATCAAGTTACCATCAAAGCTTAATGTCTATAGAAACTTAAACACATGACATGAAATAAGACATTTGCAAAAGTTAAAACTACAGGTCAGATAATTTTTTTGGGAAAGTGCACGTTATAAATAATGCTACTAGTTACAACATTCTGACTGCACAATGGTGTAACATGAGCATTTAGCGTCCCAGTTTTAGTTGAAAACATGCTTTGCTGTTATGGCAAATAAAATCTCTGATTTATGGGAAGCCAAGTTACTTTTACATCTCGTGAAGCATCCAGGCTTTCGCCTGGCACCAAACTGGGGGTGTTTGGGCCAGAAGGTCACATAAACATGCAGGATCATCATGGGACTATAGTATGAGATGAAATGCTTTATCATGGATACATGAACATGGAATGTTGGACAGGTCAATTTCTTCCACTGCTCCATGCACTGAAACACCTTGTTACTTACATTACATCTATTTTTTTGTTTGTTTTTTTATTTTTATGTCACAAATTTTTTTCTGAGTCAATCATTTATACAGGTATGTGTTAGGTTTTTCCTTCTTCTATCAAAACCTTCCATTATTATAAATATAAGAAATACGATCACTCAAGAAGTTTGGTTCAAAACTCAGCCAAGGAGAGGGTCAGCGCTTGCATCATCTTTGACAGCCTGACAACTCTGCTGGTCCCTCTTCAGCTCAGTGTCTTTATTCACTTAGAAACAGCAATAACAGATAACATGAATCATCACTCCAAAATCAGTTGATCCAGTCGTGGCTAGCGCCTCGCAATTACCTTGGATTAAGAAAAGCAAAGTGTTCTGAGTGAGAATGTGTAAGTCTCAGAACAGTAGCAGGTCAGATAACAGGGCCTGTGTGACTGCTTTCACACAGGTCATGCAGGAGGTTTGTTCAAAGTTGGTGTCAGGCATGAACGTGTATACTTCTATGTTTTCCATTCTCTATCAATTCCCCCCTGAATTATACATATGAGAAAACAAACAAGTGACAAAAACAATTGTTCACAAGATATCTACATGTTGCCCCTTGCTTTCACATTTTCGACAACAGTGTCAGTAAGTGTGACTGATAAAACACGACCATTCACACAGTGTTGTTACCATCTTCTTTAGCGTCATCATCCTGTAAAGAAAGCAGTTAATAAGATACCACTTTTGGTTGCCTTGATTATCATAGACTTAATGTATGGCAGTACACAACTGAAAAATATGCAGAAGAATATTAATATTGCAATGGCATTAAAAAACTTCAACAACATATGTCACCAAAGTCCAATTGTGAGCCAGGCCCACAGGTTCCAAGGTTTGGGATGTGAGTCTTCTAGAACAGCCTTCTGAAGGTTCCTGAGGGAATCCATGTTGTCTTGGATGTGGGTGTCATTTTCTCCAGGAATGTAGGTGCAACAGGTTGTGCCTGTCATTACGCAAACGCCACCTCCTTCAGCTGTGAGGGTGTCCAGCACAAACCGGTGTTGCAGAATCATGGCCTTCAGCGTCGATCTTCCTTTCTCTCACTTTTTGTCCATCTGTCCAGAGCTTGTGTTCAGGAGGAACATCAAGCCCCCAGATGGGATCGTGTGGTGAGAACACGACGGATCTTCCTTCTCGGTTCCTTCTTCGTACACTTGTCTGGCACTGATGATAAGAGTGTGTCACATGAGTCATAATGATCAAAGGTGTGTCGTGATGACGTCAATCCACAAAAACACGGACTCCTTGAAAGACATGTTGCGTCTGTAGAAGATGGGTTGTTGAGCCGATTTGGGCATCACAGAGCAAACATAACAACCACTCACATTCTTGTCATCTGTGAGCCTTTTCTGATACTAATACCAGAGGTTCGGACCATCATGAGGGTTTGGATGTGATGCAAGCGAGTTGTCAATCTTTTCCTGGTATCCTCGTCTTTTGCGAAAGGTGGAGCTTCCCGTCCCATGTGGAGGAGACAGACACCACCATGTAGTCAGACATACTACAGCCACAACACAACAGAGAATCCACCTGGCATGTGGAGATCCCATTGTTGCTAGGCTACAGAGCCACCAGAGCCCCCAAAAGCTAGATGAACAGGGTGTTGTTGGTTTCTTCACCTGGGTTGAGACAAGTGGCCACTAAAAGGCCACTCCCCTTTGTAGCAGGACTTCACCACTGCCCAAATTAGGGGTCCAGCACTCTCTGCAGCTTCCAGTGACTGAGATGTATCCAGCTGGGTCTCTCAGCTATCTTCACAGCTGTTGGCGTGGTTAGGAGCACTTGATAGGGTCCTTCCCACTTAGGGCTGTTCCAGTCTTTTCTTTTGATGACTTTGATAAAGACCCAGTCTCCTGGTTTCACCTTCTGGTCTTCCTGTAAAACAGAAGGAAAAGAGGGCAGATCATTTGTTCCAAAAACTTATTTCTGCCTCAGCACTCTTCTCATGGCAGGCATCAATCATGACTAAACAGTACTTATGGGGACCACTCTGTGTTAGTTCAATGAAATCCATGTGCATGATTTGAAATGGATATTGTTGTGGAAACTGGCCTCTTTTAGGTCTCATGTTTCCTTGTGGGTTGTGTTTTTAACAGATGGTACAAGCTTCACAGAAGTTTTTTAAGTAGGAACTTATTCCATAAGTTGTAAAGTGTTGCTGTATTAGCGCCACCATCCCCCCTGTTGACACATGGCAGGGCCCATGCGTCACAATAGCATTCCCTTTAAAGATGGATTTCGGTAGTATTGGTTTTGAGGCAACTTTATACAGTCCATCTGAGTCAACGCCCCTTTTGCTTCCCACATTTGTTTTTCAGATCTTGGCTTCATGATATTATTCATTGGTTGAAGTCACCTTTAATTTGTTGTTCTTATCCCCTAAAGAGCGAAGAACAAGGTTCTTTACCTGAAATTATTTAAATTTGGAGATCGAGCGGATTTTAAAATATTTGGGTTTAAAATACTTCTACTCATTTTCAAATAAAGGTTTTCCCTTTAAAGTAATTTCAGTCTGAAAAGGAACAAATATGTTTGTTAAACCAGCTGTGATAACAAACTTCACTGTCACTACAAGAGAGTTCCAGTTGATTTGTGTGTTCTCAAGGTTTCACCTTTTTTCATTCTAGTTGGAAAGAAATAATAATAATGAGTGCTGTATCAATAATATCAAAGAGGAAACATTAGAGTTATAGACAGAACCCACTTCAATGGATTAATCACAACCAGTTTATTTAGTTAAGGATATATTAATACTGGTTGACATTTAACAAAACCACAAAGTAAACCCCTTTTAGGTTGCTTGTAGCCCAAATAACAATTTAAAGACAGACTTTATTCATGAACGTCTGGTCAAAGTAATAAGGAAACAAAACATTATTTGGGTTCTCAGTATGTCAATTATTCTGAGTTAGTTTTATCCATCCCAATGAAGAATTCTAGGTCAGAGGTCACAGTGTGAAATCCTAATGACTGTCTGTGACTCTGTTCACAGCTTCAGAAGTGAGCAGTACCTTATTTTGAATTCTAATCTTAAATTTATTTAAGTTTGATAATTTACTAAAACACAATTGATTCTTCAACTTTCCCCCCATTTTTGATTTGCCATTCAGGCAATGAGTATTTTGTGTAACATTATTTTATCCAAAATATATATATTATTTTTTGTAAATATATTTTCCCCTTAGGCACACCTGACCCTGAATCTTTGTTTGTCAACTCATCTGCTGATGTTACCCATATGTAATTATGTGATTTCTATAATCCTAGGTTTCTAGAATTAATGACAGTTTTACAAGCACCTGAATCACAGAGAAATTAAACATTTTGACCATTTACTTCAAGGGTAATATAAGGCTTTTCTGTTAGAGCACTTAAGAGTTCCCATTCTCCACAAATGTTAACAGTTTCTGTATGATCAGCAGGTTCGGATAGTCAATCATGATACCGATCCACTGGGCCAAATGGGCCTCCATTCTGATGAGCATCTCTGTTGTAGGTAGGTCTTTGTATTGTAAATTCTCCTCTGCCTCTTCCACCCCTCCCTCTTCCTCTACCGGAAGAGGTGGGGCAGTCCCGTGCCATGTGACCAGGGCTGCCACAGTTCCAGCAGCCGTCGGTCTGCTGCTGTCTCCGGGACTGAAACTGAGATCTACCCCTCCCCCTTGGAGGTCCTCCTCTTATAGTTTTCATTCTTTTATCAATTTTACATTTTGATAGATTTGTCTTTAACCCTGAGATAAGAACAACCAAGTTAACTAATTTTGACCTGATAAAGTTTCCTGACAAAGTTTTATTAGTTAACAGGAAACTCATTAATGTAACTTAATTTGTCTCAAATATTAAACTTTTAAAAAGATTTTTTAGAGTTATGATTTACACTTGTGAATAAGTTTGTCAGGACTTGGGCTTCCTTACCTCCCACCTCCCGCCCTTGGTGGGGTTTTGTTTTGGGGACGTCTGGTGCCGTCCCTTAAGGGGGGGGTCCTGTCAGGACTTGGGGTTTTGGGCCGTGTGGTTATGTTCTGTATTCTGGGGTGTTTGAGTTTCTGTGATTTCTGGTTGTATTTCCCTGCCATTTAGTGCAGCTTTATTTTGCCCCCAGTCTAGTTTCCTGTTATGCTTTTATTTTGTTACCAACTGTGCTTCCTGTGTCTCCTCTGTTGCCGTTAGGTCTCTTGATTTGTATAGCGTTTACTTCCTGGGTCATCTCTCTTCCTGTGTTCAGTGTTTTTCCACCCAGGTGTTTCTAGTTTGCTTATCAGTTCAGTTTGTATTTAAATGGATGTTCATCAGTTTGTCTTTGTTCTGGGATTATGTTCGATACCCACTGGATTGGTTTGCTTCACGTTTTGGTCACCTCCAGCTGTAAGTTCCTTTTTATTCCTATTGAATAAGTTGTTTTTTTAACCCCATTCTGTTGTCCGCTCCCTGCGTTTGGGTCCTCCCTGCTAACCACCCCGCATCATGACAGAATCCCAGAACCATTATAAGGACCCAGCGGGAGCTACCACTAGCACTAACCTGCTAGTGGTGTTTGAGGAGCTGTTCCCGACCGAGTACGCCGAGTTAAGGGCTAGTGTAGTAGATTACATAGACACCATGGCGTACTCGGTCNTGTCAGGACTTGGGGTTTTGGGCCGTGTGGTTATGTTCTGTATTCTGGGGTGTTTGAGTTTCTGTGATTTCTGGTTGTATTTCCCTGCCATTTAGTGCAGCTTTATTTTGCCCCCAGTCTAGTTTCCTGTTATGCTTTTATTTTGTTACCAACTGTGCTTCCTGTGTCTCCTCTGTTGCCGTTAGGTCTCTTGATTTGTATAGCGTTTACTTCCTGGGTCATCTCTCTTCCTGTGTTCAGTGTTTTTCCACCCAGGTGTTTCTAGTTTGCTTATCAGTTCAGTTTGTATTTAAATGGATGTTCATCAGTTTGTCTTTGTTCTGGGATTATGTTCGATACCCACTGGATTGGTTTGCTTCACGTTTTGGTCACCTCCAGCTGTAAGTTCCTTTTTATTCCTATTGAATAAGTTGTTTTTTTAACCCCATTCTGTTGTCCGCTCCCTGCGTTTGGGTCCTCCCTGCTAACCACCCCGCATCATGACAGAATCCCAGAACCATTATAAGGACCCAGCGGGAGCTACCACTAGCAGGTTAGTGCTAGTGGTAGCTCCCGCTTGGTCCTTATAATGGTTCTGGGATTCTGTCATGATGCGGGGATAGCTGGGAGCAGTGGGAGTCCACGCAGCGACTCCTTAGGTTGTTTGCCGATTTTCCTTTTCTGCGTGGTACTCCCGACCTCAAGGAGCTGTATCAGGAAGCTAGGGGGGATTTTCAGGAGTTGTCCGCATTATACGCTGGAGGGCTCCGCCGGGACTCAGTCCAGCTGCGGAGCGGGGTGCTGCGCCCAGCAGAGGTGCCGGGTGACATCGCTTCTCCTCCCGGATTACTTGCCCCCCAGCCCGCTTCCTGCTCCCTGGCCGCGGCTCCGATGGCCTCCGGCTCTCCTGAGTCTCAGCCCAGGAGGTTGCGCCGCCGCCGCCGTCACCGGCGGTCTCCAGAGGTTTCCAGACCTCATCTTCCAGAGGGTTCCGGTTCCAGAGGTCCAGAGGGTCCCGGTTCCAGAGTTCCTGAGGGTCCCGGTTCCAGAGTTCCAGAGGGTCCCGGTTCCAGAGTTCCAGAGGGTCCCGGTTCCAGAGTTCCAGAGGGTCCCGGTTCCAAGGTTCCTGAGGGTCCCGGTTACAGAGTTCCAGAGGGTCCGGGTTCCAGACCGGGCTCCAGACCTCCAGGGGGTCCGGGTTCCAGACCGGGCTCCAGCCCTCCAGGGGGTCCGGGTTCCAGACCGGTCTCCAGCCCTCCAGGGGGTCCGGGTTCCAGACCGGGCTCCAGTTCTCCAGAGGGTCTCGACGCCTCCAGTTCTCCCGAGGGTCTCGACGCCTCCAGTCCGCCTGAGGGTCCCGCCGACTGCTGTCCTCCAGGGGGTCTTCCAGCACCTCCTCCTGGGTTCGAGGACGTCGCCGTCCACGACGCGCCTCAAACGCCAGGTTCCGAGGACGTCGCCGTCCGCGACGGTCCTCCAGCGCCTCCTCCTGGGTTCGAGGACATCGCCGTCCGCGACGCGCCTCTTCCTGGGTTCGAGGACGTCGCCGTCCGCGACGCGCCTCCAACGCCGGGTTCCGAGGACGTCGCCGTCCGCGACGGTCCTCCTACGCTTCCGCCTCCTCCTGGGTTCGAGGACGTCGCCGTCCGCGACGCGCCTCCAACGCCGGGTTCCGGGGACGTCGCCGTCCGCGACGGTCCTCCTACGCCTCCGCCTGGGTTCGAGGGCGTCGCCGTCCGCGACGGTCCTCCAACGCCTGGGTCCGAAGGCGTCGCCGTCCGCGACGGTCCTCCATCGCCTGGGTCCGAGGGCGTCGCCGTCCGCAACGTGCCTCCAACGCCAGGGTCCGAGGACGTCGCCGTCCGCGACGGTCCTCCAACGCCTGGGTCCGAAGGCGTCGCCGTCCGCGACGGTCCTCCAACGCCTGGGTCCGAGGGCGTCGCCGTCCGCGACGGTCCTCCAACGCCTGGGTCCGAGGGCGTCGCCGTCCGCGACGGTCCTCCAACGCCTGGGTCCGAGGGCGTCGCCGTCCGCGACGCGCCTCCAACGCCAGGGTCCGAGGACGTCGCCGTCCGCGACGCGCCTCCAACGCCAGGGGCCGAGGACGTCGCCGTCCGCGACGCGCCTTCAACGCCAGGGTCCGAGGACGTCGCCGTCCGCGACGCTCCTTCAACGCCAGGGTCCGGGGACGTCACCGTCCGCGACGGTCCTCCAGTAGCATCAGCTCCTGGTCCAGTCTCATCAGTACCGGTTCCAGCTCATATCACATCAGCCTTCAGCCATTCAGGGGACCTCGCCCCAGTCTCCAGTGCCAGACCTCCTAGACCGCCCAGACCTTCAGGAACTCCCCGACCGCCCAGACCTCCAAGACCTCCTAGACCGCCTAGACCTCCATCTGGCATCAGCGGCCGTCTTTCCGCTGGCAGCAGCGCCGCACTCCAGACGCCAAGAGCCACTTCGCTCCGCGGCTCCCAGGCCGCACTCCAGACGCCAGGTGCCTCTTCGCTCCGCGGCTCCCAGGCCGCACTCCAGGCACGCTGCGCCTCACCGCTCCGCGGCTCCCAGGCCGCACTCCAGGCGCGCTGCGCCTCACTCCAGGCGCGCTGCGCCTCTTCACCTCGTGGCTCCCAGGCCGCACCTCAGGCGCGCTGCGCCTCAACGCCTCGCGGCTCCCAGGCCGCACTCCAGGCGCGCTGCGCCTCATCGCTTCGCAGCTCCCAGGCCGCTCTCCAGGCGCGCTGCCCCTCTTCGCTCCGCGGCTCCCAGGCCGCACTCCAGGCGCGCTGCGCCTCTTCGCCCCGCGGCTCCCAGGCCGCACTCCAGGCGCGCTGCGCCTCTTCGCCCCGCGGCTCCCAGGCCGCACTCCAGGCGCGCTGCGCTTCAAGGCCCCACGGCTCTCAGGCCGCTCTCCAGGCGCGCTGCGCCTCTTCACTCCGCGGCGCCCAGGCCGCACTCCAGGCGCGCTGCGCCTCTTCGTTCGGCGGCCTGGAGGCCGCACTTCAGGCGCGCTGCACCTCAACACCTCGCGGCCTCCAGGCCGCCCTCCAGACGTCAGGCGCCGCTCATCGCGGCCTCCAAGCCGTCCTCCAGAGATCAGGTGCCTCTCATCGCGGCCTCCAGGCTGCCCTCCAGACATCAGGTGCCGCTCATCGCGCCCTCCAGGCCGCCCTCCAGACGTCAGGCGCACCTCGCCTCGCGGCTCCCAGGCCGCACTCAAGGCGCGCTGCGCCTCACCGCTCCGCTACAGTCCCACCTCTTGAGCCATTGAAAGCTTATGGGTGAAATATCAGTAGTTATAATTATTTCCAAATCAACCATATCTTTGTCATTATATAATGTCTGTCAGACAGATGAAAGAAAAAAAGGTCAGAAGGTCACATAAACATGCAGGATCATCATGGGACGATGGAAATGCTTTATCATGGATACATGAACAGGGAATGTTGGACAGGTCACTTTCTTCCACTGCTTCATGCACTGAAACACCTTGTTACTCACATTACATCTATTTGTTTGTTTGTTTTTTATTTTCATGTCACTCATTTTTTTCTGAGTCAATCATTTATACAGGTATGGATTTTCTACAGTGGTGGGAAGTAATTTCCTGCATGCAGATCTATAGTAACTAGATGCACAGCTGGATCATCTATGACCTTGACCATTAGCTGGAAGGACAATTGATCCATACAGTCTGTTGTTTCACTGAGTTAGAAAGTTGTTTTTTTTATGTGTCTAAAAGGCTGTAAATCAAGTAAAATCTCACTGACTGCATTTAATATCTAATCTGAGGTCCTGAGTAAACAAATAACTCTTGAAACATATTGAACAAGGTCTCACTGAAAAAATCTTTAATATTTCAGTTGGAATATCACTTGTAATAAAAAAGAGCTATACAAACTGAATATGGTTAGCCTATGAACAATTCATGCAAATATTTTACTTATTATACAGACTTATTTAATAAAAATAACATCAAAGGAACACATTGCAAATAACTGATATATACAAGCTAATGCTAACAAGAAATATTTAATACAGATATTTTCTTGAATTTTTAAAACTAAATACACTAGTTTACTTTTTACAATAACAGATTTTTTCTCAACATACTAAATGCTTTTACTAATAGATTTGGATCATTAAATAGAAATTTAGTCTTTGAATCTGAGGAGTAAAAGTTATGATGAGTTCAAACACCAGATTACAGAAGACCCGAAACACACCACAGTGCTGGAAATGTTCAGGAAGGACGTCACGATGTTTTTGTGATAGAGTGAAAATTCTCAGACATTTCAGATGAAATACATTTATTCATAGAATGATTTCAGCGATGTCTACGCAGGGATAGCTGGCGACGAAAAGTGTGCCGCTCCTTGGCAGGGGGAATGGCTCCATCTGCAGAACTCCTCCTCTCATCAGAAAGCCTCCTCACCTGAGAAGCTGCCGTGTCACTGCTCCTGCGAGTCTGGCTCTGCTCTAACCTCCGAGCTTCCTTAATTACCCACCGAATACAGAGATCATAATCAGTTATCATCCAGACTTTTCAGGGTGTTTCATACTTCGACAAATAGACTGTAGGTTTCTGCTTCTGGCTGTTTATTTTCAGAACAGATCCCATTATGCATGTCCAGCTGCCTCCATACACCACAGATCTGATATCTGACATGCTGAGATTACAATGAACACAGTGTTGAAAGGAGGAATGCAACAGACCTGACCTGAACAGGTTGTCTTACCTCTTTATGAAT
The DNA here is from genome assembly GCA_006937955.1 of Pachypanchax playfairii. NCBI lineage: Eukaryota > Metazoa > Chordata > Actinopteri > Cyprinodontiformes > Aplocheilidae > Pachypanchax > Pachypanchax playfairii. The sequence goes on from SSNP01000090.1 coordinate 175,975, forward strand.
TTGATGTGTGCAGTGAAGCTCTTGAACTCCGTCTCCATTTTTACACAGATTGTCATGACAGATCAGACACAATTTGTCTTCATCGTTCTATAAAACAAAAACACACTTTTTACAACCTCAGTTTCAAAAAGTAAAGACGTAAATGTAAATAAAAACAGTATGCAAGGATTTGCAATCCTTATAAATCAATATTTTTAATGGAACATAAACAACCTTTTAGATCCTAAAACTGAGATGTTTTATCATTGTATAGAAAATATGACCTCATTTTGAGTTTGATGGAATCAACAGATCAGTAATTGGCACAATTTAAAAATCATTGGAGGAATAACAACTAATTGGTTAACTGGTAATAACTCAGTAACAGGAGTGAGTACAGATGGAGCGTTTCAGAAAGACTGAGCCTCTCAGACAGACGTTCACCTATCTGCCACAAAACTTTTGGAAATTTAAGCAATTTGAGAATTATGTTCCACTATTTAATATTCTGAAGACTGAAAAGATCCCATAATCTACAGTGAATAATATCATCACAAGGTTTAGAGGATAAGGAGAAATCAAGGCACTTCAATAAAAACAGGCCTGATTGTCTCTGCATGGATTCAACAACACTTCCAGTTTCACTGTCTGTCAACACATTTCTCCATATGATCATCACATAACACTTAAAGCTGACATCCCTGATTTCAAATCGCCTAGCTTAGACTGTCAACAAAGTCACAGAACTCTCAGCTCTCCCGTCAGGTAGAATTCCTAAGCCACGCATTTGGAAACATGCGTAGCCCCAGAAGACGACCGAGTGCAAGACACTGGTCAGCTCATTCAAGTACCGTAACATGGCAGAATCACCGGTATGTGAAAACAATATAACAACTGACATTAATTGTTACTTTGTCCTGAACCTGACGCGGAACCAGCCGGCGGCTGTTTCTCCTGCTGTGACATGGTAGAGCGGCGAACACTCCCAGCAGTGGTGTGCTGCGGTAATATGTCTCCGTTTTTTAGGAGGACAGAAGCCAAATACAGGTGGAAGTCCATATGACTGGAGAAACTGTCCAATCATTCCTTTTGGACCGAACCATTTGATTGGTTGATGTTTTTAGACTATTACGGGAGAACCACTTAATTAATTTTCTTTGTCTTTTTTTTAATCTTCACAACATATTTTTCTCCATGCTGTGTTAAAAAGTTTTTAATGGGCATGAAAAAAATATGTTGAGCTAATTTGTTATGCAAATTAAGTATCACAGCTTTAATGATGCATCATGCAAAGAATAAGCCGTATGTTATCATGATCCAGACAGTGGTGCCATGAAGAGGAGGGGCTGATACATTTCCTGCCCCCCCCCCCACCCCCACTAGCCATTATGCATATGCTTCTAACTGAAACATTAAAAATATAAACAACTGCTAAGTATAGCAGTTTTGACAATAATTGGAGGCCTCTGTGTTTAAAATGTGTATAAAAATCTAGATTTGTTGTAGAACTCAAAATGTTAATTGTGCAGGTGCACGTATGCGCACATCAGCAACATTATCTGTAAAATAGGGAACCAAAATATATCAGTGGGATATTCTCATTTTACCATAGTTTTTAGACTAGTCTACTGTATATACTACAGTAGCACAATAGAATTCCTGAAATTAATTACGTTTTTTCTTTTGCTTTTGGTGTGCCACCCCAAATTTTTCAGTGGCTCCATCTGGCTGCCATGAAAGTTCTGTCGGCACTCCTGGATCCAGAAACACTCCTCTCATTTAAAATGGCCTGAGGTGAAGTAGAAAATTGTTCTACAAGGTCAGATTTTTGTCCAAATTTGAAACTCTGTTTGGAAACTTGGATACTGTATCCCAATGAACTAAAAGAGAGAGACAACTGAACAGCCTGCATCTCTGATGGTATAGGGTTGTATTAGTACCTATGAGGTGGGCAGCTTACACATCTGGAAAACCACCATCAATGCTGAGAAGTACATAGAGGTTTCCAGACCAGTCACTAATAATAAAAATACGGTGCATCAGGACTGCTGATTAGCTAGAATCCTGCATCAGACAAGAATGGGAAAACATTCCTCCTAAAATTCCAGCAGCTGGTCTCCTCACTTCACAAGTATTTACAGACAGATGATAAAAGAAAAGAGGCCTGCAGCAAGTCTTAGCAACTGGCATATGCAAGGCTACATAGTCACACCCCTGTTTGTGGGCTGCAGTTGACATCAATGCAGAATCTACTACAGACTTTCAATGTGATGACACTCTTCCACACATTGTATGAGTGTCTACTGCCTGTATCATGTCAACATCCTCCTGTAATTAACTAGTTCCTCTAGTCTTTGTCCAGTGTGGGATCAGCTTAGATGTCAAACTTGACCCATTGTTGCTCTGACAGGTCTGGAGGGTCAGTTACAACAGCTGTAAGCAGAACAGGAGTGGGATACAATGACTGTAAGACTCCATTCTGCACCAAACTGTTCTTCATATCCTGACTGGAGGGGATGCCACACGGTGCCTATAGGGGACCAGCATTGTGTCTGTACTTCAGACTACAGTATCTATAAGATCAGATATTATAACCAGAGTATGACCTTCTAATGTATGCGTTATGTTTTAAATACTAACTACTGTACTACTATTTCCCTTTTTTAACCTTTTCATATCATCCATCTATTTTCTTTGGTCTTTGGACGGGAGGCGAGAGGCGGGGGACACCCTGGACAGGTCGCCAGTCCATCACAGGGTCACACATAGACAAACACACTCACACCTGGGGACAATTTAGAGCCACCAATTAACCTCTTGCATGTTTTTAGACTGTGGGAGGAAGTCCGCGGAGAAAACCCACGCATGCACGGGGAGAACATGCAAACTCCATGCAGAAAG
>SSNP01000090.1:181354-192716 GCA_006937955.1 Pachypanchax playfairii
TTAGTACCATCTTAAAATAAGAGCACCATAATAACTGACTAATATAGTACTAATAATGCAATTACTAAGATGTAAATATTTTAAAAAGCATTATTAACAGTTAAAATGCATTAAATACTGAGGAAAATTATACGCTGTTTCAATGTTATGTCTTATAACACTGTCAGGAATGCTTATATAAGGTGTGCGCAGTTCACATTTTATGTAGTAACAGATATGATGTACAAAAAAAAACAAAAAAGAAGCACAATTAAGAAGAAGTCTCCAGTTAAACATGTTGTTCTTCTGTTTTTATGTTATAAATGAACATATTGATGGTCCTTACCACAGTGGGGAGGGATGCTCTTCGATCAACGTGTTGTTTCGTCGGCCTTCTGAAGCTGCGTTTTCTCTCTTTGGAATTCCCTGATTCTGCTCCATGACCCCAGTAACTACTCATCCATTTGGTGAAGTTCCCATCCTCGTCCTCGTCGTTGTCCATAACGAAACCAGGCAGCAGTCTGAGAGACATGGTGAGGCTGTGCAGCGAGTTCCAGCTGAGCAGATTTAAATGTGATACCAGATCAGTGGTGCAGAAGGTAAAAACAACACTCAGCTGACCTACTGAGCCTTTAAACGCTCAACTACACACAACTGTTCCACAGATAAATGGTAACTCACTTCACTTAGATATCTGTAGGGCCACTAGAGCTGCTCCTGATGCTTTTATTTCCTTTAATAAGATGGTAAACAGAAATAACTGAGGTGCTGGAAACAAAGACGGAGGTGGAAGTCATTGTGTAAATGACGAGATTTTGTCTGAGGGGGGGTGATGTGGCCACTGCTTTTAATCTTTCCATTACAGTTGTGGGCCTCAGGGCAAACAACTGAATCTCCAATTTTCCAATACTTTCCATTTGCAGACTACATCAAATCTGTCAATAGTTATGGAGTGTCTGGGCTCAGCTGGGTAACATATCTTTTGCTCTTTCTTTCTTTTTGCTTGAATAGTTGAACAGAAACCCTCCAGTTTGTTCAGGCTTTACTTTGTAATGTTGACATTCCACTTTTACAGTCACAATTTTTAATTTTTATTTTTGCATTTACAACACTGAGTGATGAAGCAACTAAAGTGCTTCTGTTTCTTCTGCAAAAGTACTTGCAGGGTTGTTGTCTCTTTGTTTTCGTGTACTCTGAATCAGAGTACACGACATCTATTCCTACCAAATAAATGTGCAAATAAAAGAAGATAAGTTCACACACCAACTAAAACAAAAGTCAAAAGACATGCTTTTTGTTTATCACCATGTGACTCTTGGCCTGAAGAAAGACCTTTAATACATTTTTGAGATCTCAAAAATGTCTGCAAGTAATCAAAATACCTGAAGGTAAAAATAAGTAAGATCTTGTCATAGTTGTTTTTTAACAAGCTGTTTTCAGGTGAAGCAGTGAGATCCTAAACTCTCCTTTTTTCACGGGTTTTATTATGAACCTAGTTCTGTATACACAAATGAACTAATTAACACTTGAAAAGAACCTAATCAGTTAACTGACAAGGAAAACCAGATTTGAAAAAGCCTCTTTAACAAATTCTGAATTAAAAAAAAGCTGAGATCTTTTTTGGTTTCTGGTCTGACTGTAAGTTCCTTTGTTACCACAAACATACTGACAACCATTTTAACTAGTTTCTCAGAGATGGTTATCACTCTCCTAATTTGTCTTGGGCCTTCTTAGCTTTAGTGCTTCCTTACAAGTTGAATGTTTTATCTTTGTACAGCAAATAAATACTTAAATACATTTGGATTTTTCCAATCTTGCGTTCTCAGTCTTATTTTCCTCTCAGAAATGTGTGTTTTACTTTTACTAAATAAAGCTAACCAAGATCAGATCAGCTCTCAGAAAAGAGTTCTTTTTACTTTTTCTAAAGTTTGGCCATAGTTCAGTCTTTTCTCAAGTTGTGCAGGCAGCTGCTTGGGGCCCACAAGCCACTAGATGGCGAACATGAACTTTGTTTTGATAAACTATAATCAGAATCAGGTTTAATTGGCCAAGTAGGTCAAGAGTACCTTGTGAGGCGCACATACAAGAAATTTGGTTTCGGCTCACTTGTTCTTGCATACAGACATATATATAGCTAAATATAATAAATATAACTAAGATGAACAAAAAACAAACAAACAAACAAACAAACAAATAAACAAATAAATAAACAAATAAATAAACAAACAAACAAACAAATAAATAAATAAATAAAATAAAATAAAATAAAATAAAATAAAATAAAATAAAATAAAATAAAATAAAATAAAATAAAATAAAATAAAATAAAATAAAATAAGGGAATCACAGACTACAAATGAAAAGGAGCTGTCCAGTCATGTAGTAAAATATGACAAACACTGGTTGGGGGGGGGGCGCTAAGCTAAAATAAAATTATGTCTAAGTCATCTAGTTGATGCACCAGTTGTTTTATAATTTCACTCTGTAACTCACTAGACTTTAATATGTTTGTTGTATGTGTTTTATTCATGTTTTTAATAGGTAAAATAAATAATTTATTGCTTTTATATGAAGATTTTAAACAAACACGACAGTATCTTCAATAATATGTTTCGTGTTAAAACCCTTATGGTGCATTCAATAAAACGAGAAATCAGATCTTCTTGCTTGAAAACATTTGAAGGATTACAACAGAAACATTTAGTTTTTTTTAAAAACACACAAAGGAAAAGTTTGGTATTATTAATTCAACTCTTTTGAAAGTTAAAAGTGTTTTATTTGCAGCAAATTAACACATGCAATAGAAAAATAAAACATTTTTAAAATAAAAGTCCTGCTTTATTGACATGAGAATTAAGGAGTAAAACTGTCAGGGCAGACAGTCATGTTGAATATCAAGTAGTCTGCAATAAGAATAAAGATTACAGTAATCTGTCTACAAGGGTCGGTAAAAGCAAAACTAATTTCAAATGGGCAACACATTTCAGCTGTAAAACACTTTGCAGGAAAAGACTTCAAAAGCTAAAGGCAGTGAGAAGTGGTCTGTGATGAGGACTGATGTAGGCCAGATATCATTGGATGGTAATTGAACGAACCATCAGAACGGGGTCAGGGTCCAGACAGACCAGCTCTAAACTCTAAAATGGGCCAGAGAGAGAAGATCGAAGAGGACAAAGTTTCAAAAATACAACTCATACAGAAAATCCACAACAGTCAGGATGAATAATCAATCAATAAGATTTTAGACATGCATGAAAACAAACTAAAGAACACAACAGATCATTTTCAAATGACAAGAGTTTTCTGTTATAACTTATAAATTGCTAAATGTGCCTGTGTCAGCATAACACCTTTTTATACCAAAAACAGTTTCAGTTTGAAAAGTTTAGATTTCAACGAGTCAGGAGCCGAAATAAGTATAAAATATGTCAGCTTTACAAATAAATAATGGTCTAACATTTATGGTTACATAAACATTAACATGAATACAGTAGAACAAACAGCATAAGCACAGGCTTACTAATGGAGCACACATACATCAATGTCACAGATGACCGACAAACAGCAGAACAAAATCAGCTAATGTTTAACGGTTTGTATGAATCACTATTTAAAAGTTTGTTTTCCTACAGCAAAATTAATTATTAATCTGTTTTTGGTTGGTAGGTCATCCTGACGTTTTGAAAATGCATACCAGTAGCATCGATGTATCTGAGCTCCATTAGTAATCCTGTGTCCCAGTTAAAGTTTTCTATGTGTATTCTCGAAAGAGCAGATTTGTATTCACAACATTACACTGCTTGTTGTTTCTATAAATTTATAATAACTATATTTGTGAATTCATGAAGTTGTAAATTTTTAATCTGTATTCTCATAGAGAACTCTACATGTTTGTATATAATTTGGTAGAAACAAGAGTTTGAAAGTGGCTAAATATGCACAAACTGTCGATTAATTATACAAGTCAGCAACAGTACGGAAAATGACTAAAGCGGTTTCCACCTCGGAACAGTCTCAAAAATAAACTGCACCTCCTTGTCTTTAGGGGACAGCACTGCGTTTTCCATCTGGTCTTCATTTTGTTAGAAGAAGTGCAAGCTGCGCTGGATCACGCTGTCTGTCTCCTGTTGGTTCTGCTGGGTTATGCGTAGCTAAGTTCAGTGAAAATCATGGCAGCTTCAAAGCCAGTGGAACCCCAGTCCGGTACTGGACTACCCCGCTGGCAGCTGGCTCTGTTAGTTGGGACTCCCATCGTGCTTGGAGTTGGAGCGGTTTACTTGTGGAACCGCAGCAGGAGGAAGGAAGGAAAAGGAACGGGAGAGCGAAAAACACCAGAAGGCAGTGCCAGTCCCGTGCAGGGCCAAGACGGAGCCAACCGAGAGGAGAACATGGTACTGCAAGTGAAGCATGGAGACTTCTTACTGACTTGTTTTTAAGCTAATTATTTTCACACAAGCACTGGTTGCATTATTTGATGTGTGTTTGAATTTCTGTATGCACGTTTCACCGTATTTACATCAAGGACACCTGACGCTCCTCACGCTGTCAGTGACACTTACCTTCATGAGAACAAGGCCACCACCCGCCGGTGTGGATTAACCTATGCTAGCTAGTTAGCGGTCCATCATGCTAACACAACTAGCATGGCTGTTTATAGTTTAATACTGGCTACATATATAATACATTTCCATAACAGAAACGCTGTGAATGTTGCTGGCGAATTGATCTTTAAAAAGTGTCAAAGGTTTAGTTAGCTGTGCAATGGGGAATGGAATGCTAACTAGCTAACGCTGGTTCTCGGCAGTCAGGATAAGATGTGATCTTATTCATTTGAATGAGGATGTAATAGTTCTATGTCAGGCACAAATAATCAGTTTTTATATAGTTTAAGATATAAATTATTGCCCTTTGTAAAATATACTTAGTGGTTGTTTTTTTTAACTGTATTTCTTTTAGTTTTAAGTCAAACTTGAAGTTTAAATTTAAGGTCACAGTCACGGAATGAAAGTTTCAGACACATCACAAGTGATCACATATCTCTTTTTGGTGTCTCTACTCTCTTATTTAAAATAATACCATAAAACCGGTTTACTTGGTATGCCTGGGAGGGAAGTTGTACTTTTACTTTTACTTTTCAGGTTCTGAACTTTGTGTTTTGAGCCTGTTCTGCTTCTAAACTTTGGTTTGACTTTGTTCAACACTTTGGGTCTCATTTCTATTAGAAAAATGATAAATAATTGACATTTAGTTCAAATAAATAGTCTTGGTTATGAGGAGTTATTGCTGCAAATTGAATTATTTTAAATTTAGGATTAAAATTACTTGGAAGATTAAATCACATTTAGCTGACATTCAGTGTTATTTCGCTTTGGGTGACCTACAATTGCTGTAAAGCGCTTTTATAAATAAAATTTGATAATATGCTCATTAAGTGTTAAATGTGGAATTGTCAGTTTTATGCTAATATACAAATACTAGTTTGTTCTTTTTTTTAACTTTGTATAATTGGTTGCAACTCTCTCATCTCTTGAAGAATCATCTTTATGCATCTGAATATGGAAAATCCTTATTTCCTGCAAGTGGGAATCCACTTGCAGGTGCATCTGTTCTATTTCGTATAGGCGCAGCCCTTTAAGACTATCACTGTGCATGAGGGGGTAAACCCACTAGCGATAGCCTTAAAAGGCTGCATATACACTCATAGGATCTGGGGTTACAGTACATAACTGTTTTTTTTTTTCTGTTGCAATGAGGCAGTTGAATTGTTTCTCTGAATTTACTTTGATTTATTCTGGCTTTGCTTTCACTTTGCTCAGATAAAAAAAAAAAAAACTCACCTTTTCTGCTATGGGATAAGATTCCTGTCAAAAAGACATTATTCATCGCCAACATACAGAGTGTCTGTTTTCTGAGAATTCAACTTAAAGTTACAACTTCAAGAATTCTCAAAATACAAAGTCCAAATTTACAGTTAAGTTTTCTCCATTATGAAAACAACAATCAGCTTGAGGCTGTCAATATGAATCTGTTCTTTTGAGAAGACAGATTGTAAACTGTGATGATCAAAGGATTATTAAGGAAGCAAAGATACACTGATGCCACCACTCTTAAACTTAATAGCACTTAGATAATCAACCAACAAACAACAGAACAAAATCTGTTGATGTTTAACAGTTTGTATAAAGAGTTTGTTTATTTCCTATATTCCAATATTGATCATTAATCTGTTGGTTGTTTGTCATCCTGGTATTATTAATTTGAAAAGACTTTATTTATCTTTGGCATCAATGTATCTTTGTTCCATTAACAACCCTGTGACCCTCGTCAGTTTCAGTTATCTGTTTTTTGAGAACACGGATATTGCCCGATATGGCTGTGAATTCCAGCATTGGTATTCACAGCCATATGCTGCTTGTTGTATTCATAAAGAAACCACAAATGTACAGAATAGATACTCTACATGTTTGTATATTTGGTGAAGCAAGAATTTACATATTCCTAGTTATGCACCAGTAGTTGATGAATCATACACGTCTTTTGACAGTATTCTTACCCCATATCCTGCACTCTTTTTTTTTTTGCAGTAAAATCTTCCCTTCAATTTTTTTTTTAATTTGTGCTTCACTTATTTCACTCCACAGTTATAAAGCCTGTCAGCTACCAGCAACAAACTTATGGAAATGCAAATACAGTTATGTAGCAATATCGCTGTTAGTGAGTCCAAGAATCATTAAATCTGATTAAATTGTGCTGAGTTAGAAATTCTATTGTAGAGAAGTCATGAAAATATTTCACAACAAAAAAACCCAAACCCTGTAGCAAAACAGGTGTGTCACTTTATTTTACACTACATGTCCTTTGATGTGACCAGTGCACTGCAGTGTAAATTTTTACAGATCAGCAACGGCTCCAATCAACTTTCTTTTATACTTAAAAGCAAATAGATTCTTGATTATTATCACTTAGATCACTTTAGATAAATACATCTTTATTTATTGCTGCTGTGTTTTATTTTCTCTGCTGTAGAGCCCTCTGGATCGGGCCCAAGCAGCAAAGAACAAGGGAAACAAGTACTTTAAGGCTGGCAAGTATGACAACGCCATCCAGTGCTACACGGAGGCCATAGCGCTCTGCCCTGGAGAGCAGAAGACTGATTTGTCAACATTTTACCAGAACAGGGCAGCAGCCTACGAACAGCAGGTCAGCATCGTCTTGTGAACCGTGCAGAATTTTAATCATTACGTTCCAGCAGTTTATGCTTCATAAAGCAAAAAGAAATTGAGCAACTCTGTTAAAAACATAATCTTTAAAATTCTCTCTAAAAGTGGTCGAGCTGATGTTTGACTGACCTCAGTGATATATTAGCTCCAGTTATGTTCACTGGCTGCAGCGTGGTTCTCCAATACACTCTGATTTTGTTTATGAGCTGGTTTTATGGGTTTTGTTTGGTCAGTGTGCTGCAGGTTCTGAGAAAACAATCAAATACACAAATCAAGTGTAATTTTGCTGAAATGTCACTTTAGATGAAGTGGATAGAAGTGGTACAGGACTGCTCTCGGGCTGTGGAACTGAATCCACGTTACGTCAAGGCTCTTTTCAGGAGAGCCAAAGCTCTAGAAAAACTGGACAACAAGAAGGAGTGCTTAGAAGGTGAGACTCTTATTGTTTCTCATGATAATGTCCTTTTTACAAGTTTGACTCACATTTCCTCTGTTTTTGTTTCCTCTGTTCATATCAGATGTCACAGCAGTGTGTATTCTCGAGGCCTTCCAGAACCAACAGAGCATGCTGCTTGCAGACAAAGTACTGAAACAGCTGGGAAAAGAGAAGGCTAAAGAAAAATACAAGGTACTTGTCTAATTTGGAACTGTTATGTTTTGGGCTTTTTATTGTTATTTTCAACACCTTTTTCCTAAAACTTTGCTCTGCAGAATCGTGAGCCAATGATGCCTTCTCCTCAGTTCATAAAGTCGTACTTCAGTTCGTTTACTGATGATATCATCTCCCAGCCCCTGCAGAAGGGCGAAAAGAAAGATGAAGACAAGGACAAGGAGGGTGAAGCAGCTGAAATCACAGAGAGGTCAGAATAATCTGTCAAGTTTATTTTTAAAACTTGCATCACAGAAGCGGGTGTTACAGAAAAAGATGTTAATGTTCCATTAGAATTCTAATTCAGATTTAGAAGTTAATGTAACAGGAATGAAAAGATGTAGATATAAAAAAAAATGTAAAATCAAAATCTGTAAAAGTGAATTGTTAAATTTCATACAGCAAATGTGTATCAGGGGTCTGTCCAACCAGGACCTCTTATTCTGCAAGTCTTTTTCCAAAACTACAATGAGATTGTTTAAAAAAAATGTCATTTTAATCATTTTTTCCTTAGCTCTGGTTACTTAAAGGCAAAGCAATACATGGAGGAGGAGAACTATGACAAAATCATCAGCGAGTGCACCAAGGAGATTGAGTCGGGAGGTCGATACACGGCCGAGGCCCTTCTGCTGAGAGCCACATTCTACCTTCTGATCGGTAACGCTACTGCTGCTCAGCCTGACCTGGACCAGGTCATCAACATGAAAGATGCCAATGTGAAGGTAATCATAGTTTCTTTAACCTGTAGTTAACATCTGAGAGAGCTATTAGTGCAAATATAAGTTGCAGTAAATGGTTGATCTGTTAGGTGACTCAGCTCTAATGGTTCTGTCAGAATTTGTAACTCTGTTGTATCAGAAAAAAAATCCTTAACACATAAATACATCAATAGTTTCTAATCGGTTGTCAGAGAATTAAGTCCCTTTCATGGTTAAGTTGTATGTTTTAAAACAAAATAAATAACCTGATTTTAGGTTCATCTGATGATTTGCATCCAACAAAAAACACAACTTAATGTTCTTTTTATGCTGACCTCTGAACTTTCTAGCTACAAGCCAATGCATTGATCAAGCGTGGGAGCATGTACATGCAGCAACAGCAGCCTATACTCTCTACACAAGATTTCAACACAGCAGCTGTGATTGATACACGCAACCCTGATGTGTATCACCACAGGGGTCAGGTAGGTGGTCTCTGTTACATATGAGTGTTCATGTAATGAGTAAAATCAGTTACATTAATTGATTATGATTACCAAACAATTTACACCTATATACAGCATTAACGCTGTTGGTAGTTTATATTTGGTTTAAAATCATCCATACTGAAAACAAAACAACAAACAGGTTTTAACTGTGAAAAGAACACAGTGGTTGACAGAGAAATGAGGATGTAATTGTTTTAAATGAGTGAATAAGATATCTATTACTGTTTGAGGGCATCACTGATTTTGAAATGTTTATTTTTTAGAGGGATAATGTTATTTTAATTAATTTAAAAATCTAGACAAATTTGTATCTGCACTTCTGGTCAACATGTACCATAAAGAGTTTTTTGAGTACAGTGTTAATATTTTGTTCAGAAGGTGCATTGACAACCTAAACTAATAATTTCACAAATAATTTCAATAATTTATAGAGATATATATATAGATAGGATTTTCATTAATGTGAGATTTTTAACTTCGATAAATACATTCCATGCATTCCACAAATGTTGGGACAGTTTGTAACATGTCATAAAAGGTTGTACAATCTCATAAACATATTTTATTTCTGCTTGAACTTAGATATTAGATATTTTTGATATTTCATCATTACATAAAAATATTAGCTATATATTGTTAATATTGAGTCTGATGGCAGCAACGCATCTAAAAAGTTGAAACACTGTGATGTTTACCATCATGTAGCATTCCTCCTTCTTTTAACATCTGGGAAGTGATGAGACCAGCTGCTGATATCAGTCAAGTCACACAAAAAATACACAAATGCAGCAATAGTGCAGGAACATTAAAGCTAAAAAATAATACAGTAATCCTTCAAAAACATTTGCAATCAGTTGCAAGGCTCAACTATATGATATCATCAATAAAACTGAAATATACACAGGTTTATATTTAAATTTTACATTGCATGAGCTGGATGTCAAAAACACTTCTGCTTATCATATATGGATTGTGACATCACGTGTAAACACAGTCTTGTGAGGTGAAGTGTGGAGTCACAGATATTTCATCCATGTTACAGATGTTTACATGTTCCTGTCCTATGCTGGCAAACACCAGCTGCTTAAATACCCCCAGGAGCTTTATGCAGGTGTTAAATGATCACAGCCACATTCTGCTTTTAACTCACCTGTAGAAGTGTTCCATTTTAAAGGTTCTGCACGTTTCTTTAAATGGCTCCATATTTTGAAATGTTTGGATTTCCAAACAGTTGTCAACAGCTGGCAGCATCTGTCTTGACTCCTCAGCTGTAATGCCAGATGATGTGATGGTGAATGTGTTTTGTTATGTTTTGATTAAATCTGTTTTCTCCCAGTTGAAGATCCTGCTGGATCAGGTGGATGAAGCAGTGGAAGACTTTGACGAGTGCATCCGGCTCAGGCCCGACTCGGCTCTGGCTCAGGCACAGAAGTGTTTCGCCCTTGTGAGTATTTACCTAAAAAACAACTCGTCTCTTCAACCCCACCGTGTTGTGTCTGCCTGTCTCTGTATCTGACTTCCACCCACTTCACCACCGCTCCCGCAAGGAGCGCCCCCTGGTGGACATACAACGAATTGCTCAACAGGCAATGAACAATGAAATAAGTGTTTATAGCGGCCGTTTCTTGGGGGGGCATATCGAGAATTGATCATGACGCAAAATATCGCGATATATCGCCATATCGAGATATCGTCACACTCCTAATGAACACCCTCATCCTCCTCTTTACAATACAGTAACTCAACAACAGTGTCTTCAGTCAAAAGGCTTCTTCAAATCTGCTCTAGGAGATCCTTCCCATCCACAGCTAGAACCCTCTACAGGAGATCCTTCCTGTCCACAGCTAGAACCCTCTACAGGAGATCCTTCCCATCCACAGCTAGAACCCTCTACAGGAGATCCTTCCTGTCCACAGCTAGAACCCTCTACAGGAGATCCTTCCTGTCCACAGCGAGAACCCTCTACAGGAGATCCTTCCTGTCCACAGCTAGAACCCTCTACATCCTTCCCATCCACAACTAGAACCCTCTACAGGAGATCCTTCCTGTCCACAACTAGAACCCTCTACAGGAGATCCTTCCCGTCCACAACTAGAACCCTCTACAGGAGATCCTTCCCGTCCACAGCTAGAACCCTCTACAGGAGATCCTTCCCATCCACAGCTAGAACCCTCTACAGGAGATCCTTCCTGTCCACAGCTAGAACCCTCTACAGGAGATCCTTCCTGTCCACAGCTAGAACCCTCTACAGGAGATCCTTCCTGTCCACAGCTAGAACCCTCTACAGGAGATCCCTCCCGTCCACAG